>PVKA01021616.1:5445-38474 GCA_004027165.1 Ctenomys sociabilis | reverse complement strand
AAAAAAAAAAAAAAAATCCACATCCCCAAAGCCCACCCATGAGCACATGAGCCTTTGGTGGGGGGGCCGGGCACCTAGATATAAATCACAGTGCTCCTCATAATTGGAAACCTAAGGTAAAAATTACAAGCTTACTCCTTTTACTTTTTGGCATGCTTTTCCTCACTCCATTTCTGTGTTCAGTTTGATTTCTTGATGTTAGCAGGAATAAAATAATAACAAACGGAGATAATTAAAATAAGAACAAAGACTCAAAGGAGATTATTTAGAGTTTCGGCTGAAGAAGCAGAAAGTAGCACTGTTTCGCTAACAATGTTGTATAAAGAGTACTATGTAGTCTAAAGGAAATAATCATCTCTCCTCAGCCCTCTCACAGGACAAAACACTAAACTTCATAAAGGTGAAACAGAAAGAGAAAACACGTGAAAGCACTGACTTCTTGTCCTGGAAAGTGTTCCCAGGAGGCTGTCAATGTCCACATGAACTACCTGCTCCTGATGGTGCTGAGGGCTGTCGTCGTGGGTGGCACTTTCAGGCCCATAAATTTGCCACATACTTCTGCGTACTAGTCAAAGAAACCAACCTGAGAACAGTGGATTTTTATTTTAGACTTTGCATTTGCCAGGCAAAGCAGGCAGACCACACAGCCGCTAATGGTTATTATCAAACAACTCACACTGCACTCATCCATTTGTCAGTTGATATGATCATGTTTTCCGATTAGAAAGGACTCCCTGGACTGGTGGGTCGAATGCAGAGGCAGGCAGATTAGACTGCTGTGGCTGGCGCTGCCTCATACTGGTGCCAGGGGAGAGGATGTGAGGTTGCCGGTGACTCCAGCCAGCCACACTTTCTAGGGATTCCTCCCGCATCTCGAACACTAAGAGTATGTGTTCCTCAGCAGCTGTTCCCTGCTTTTTTGGCACCAGAGACTAGTTTTCTGGAAGACAATTTTTCCATGGTTGGAGTGGGTGGAGTGGGTGACAGCTTCAGCGTGATTCAAAGGAGCCGTGTGCAAGCTCAGTCCCTGGTGGGGGACCATGTTCACTCTGTTGCATGGATTGCTAGGAGGAAGGAGGCCAGAGGATAGGTAGAATTGTGCTTTCAATAGATTAATAGCACTGTGATCTGTGTTGCAAAATGAAAACTTGGCTTCCAGCTGTCCTGGGCATTTTCTTCCAGGAGTTTGGGGCCAGTGACAGAATTTGTATGTGAGCTAGGGCACAGCTGGGCAGAGGACACTGACAGAGGGAGGCTGGAACAGCTCCTCGGAGCTCTGCATGGGCAACCCACTAGCAGTGGCAGCTGTAGAAGAGGAGGTGCTCGGTCTCCCTTCATTCCATTCCCAGCCCTGACAGTTTTCACAGAAGTCCTCCGATTCATCCACGAAAATCTCCTAACCTGGCACTGGTGGGGGCATAAGCAAAGGGTAGAGCATTCAGGAGCTCCAAAGAGCCAGAAGTGCAGTGGCGGGCCCTATGAAGACATGGAGGTTATGGGAGATAGCAGCAGGCAGAGCCAGCTATACTTGGATCCCGTGGGTCTAAACTGGTGCTTCTTGGCTTCTTAAAACTTCTGCCTTAAAAACCAGTAAGATGAATATGTTATAGGCCTCTATTAAGCTACTTTGGCTTACCATGGATGGCCAAAAATAAATTGGAACCCCTTCAGGGCCTCACAGAAATATTTAGAATTTACGAAATGGAGACCTACTTGGCCAGAGGCCTGTGTCTTAAAATGTGTCCCTTGGAGTGTTCAGGCCTGGAATCCCTGCTCTGTGGGAGGAGGTGGGAAGAGTGTGAGCCTGAGCCTAGCCTGGGCAGCCTAGTGACTTTGAAAAGCATCATCTCAAAGTTTAAAAACTACAAAGAGGACTGAGAGTAATGCTTAGTTTGCAGGCCCTGGGTTCAATTCCCAGTACTCTAAAGAAAAAAAGGGGTGTGGTGGCTGTCCTTTACAGGTGTCACTAGTAGGCCCCAAACTCACCTGAATAGCCTGGTTTTGTTTGTTTCAGATGTGCTTATCCACGCTCACTGAAGCACTTCCACATGTCCACTGTGAAGTCTTTCCAGATCAACTTGTCTGCATTGCCTCAAGGACAGAGTCTGTGAACCTTCAACTTTCATCTGTCGGTTTCCTTCCCCCACTTGAGATCTTCCTGACTCTTGCTATGATGTGTGGTTCTGTATTGAACTCTGCACATTTGGGTTTCCAGGAAATGCTACACCTTATTTCAGTATTTTGAAAAAGTGGGCAGTACCAAGGTTAGGCTGAGGATGGAAGAGAGGCACTGAGTATTAAGCATTCTATCACTGGGTGCCCACAGAGGGCCACACTTCTGCTCAGGCCCCACCACTTGGCACCACATTGGAGTGGAGATTCACACCTCCGGTGTGGCCTCACTACCTAGAAAGGAGGTATCCAGGATGGGGAACCTATCACCCTAGCAGTCCAGGCTTCCCGTTGGCTGCCTGTGATACCATGGACCAGAAGTTGTCCCTCCCCACCTCCACTCAGGCCAGGGTCTGGGTTTTTCACCTGTGCCTTTTAATAGGGTAAGAGTGCAACATGGACTTTTGCTAGAGTAAGGTATTTATTGTCAAGCCGCCTAAATTCTACTACTTTATGAACAGTGGCTAGGGTCTTAAGGGCACCCTAACCAGTCACTTTCTTCTCTTCATCTTTCAGAGACTATATTTGTGGGGTGTGTGTGTGTGTGTGTGTGTGTGTGTGTGTGTGTGTGTGTGTGAATGTATGAAGTAGGCTTGAAACGGACAGCAAATGTTTGCATTTTTAAAAGCTATTACAGAAAGACACGCTGCCATGAATTCCCTCCACCCCATTCAAGCCATCCCCACACTCTGTCTGCACAGGCTTGGCACTGTTTGAAGCAGTTCTGAAAGTGTTAATTTTGTTTCTGTGGTGGTTCTGTTATAGCTGCCTCTAGGAGGCCTGAATCCATTCAAAATGTTTATCCTTTATGGTCACTTTGACCCTGGGGAAGCGCCAAGGTCACATGGCACCAAGTCCATCCATCAGGGATGAGAACTCACCATGCTGATGCTACGGGACAGAAAGGGGCTGTGAATGCTTTGAATCAATTCCAATCTTAGGGGCACCCACAAAAAGACACTCACAAAAGAGGACTTCCAGGTGTCCTCCAGAGAGTGGCAAGGACGGTAGGGCAGATGTTTCCCAAGGTGAGGGAGGGCTGTGAAGCTATTAATGACATGTTTTTTGTGTAATCAATTTTTAAACATTCATTGTGGTTTTATCATACCTGATATAATGTTCAGGGCTTGCACCTGTATTTAGTAGGACAGTTAGAAAGAAATGCACTTACTCCACAGGTGTGGAACTGAATGTCTTACGATGTGCTTTTTATAAAGCAGGTCCCTGCCCTCTACCCTTCTAGAAAATTCTGAACATCAGCGTGAAGCTTGCCAAACATAGAAGTTAAACCCAGGAAGAAGAAAGAGAGCGCTATTCAAGTTGCATAAATACAGTGAAACTGAACACAATAATTCTAAGAATGTACATAATAACAAAAAGCTCTTTCAAATGATTGTCACATCGGGTGATCTTTGTCTGCATTTGCAGGAGAGCCCAAGGCAGTGGGCTGTGTGTGTGTTCATATTGGCCCTCTGTTTAAAAGGAACTGGGTTCCGGTTAGGATTTCCTGTCCCCTTTCACCTCACCTTAACGCGAGATTGTTTTGTATCACAGTTAGCTTCTACCCGCCAAATGTCTGTGGCTCTCACCTGACCATGATCAGAATTACTGAGGAATGATTTAAGACACTTTACCCCACTACCCCTCTGACGAGGCTCACAGTCATGCCCGGGGCCTCGAGATTCTATTTCATCTTCCAAGACAGTCTCACCTGCAGCCAACGGGGAAACCGCTGTTGTATTCCACCTATTTGTAATCGAAACTTTCTCTTATTTATTGTTTTCGCGGATGGCAGTAAGTGCAAAGCTGGAAGTGGAGCCGTGCCTTGTAGCCCCTTTGGCTCTGTCCTGATCATGTAGATGCTGTCACTTAGTCACCTCTTGGAAGCATCTATGCGGCTGTACAGGCTCCGAAGGGCACGGAAATCAACCAGAGACCAGGTCTGCTGGAAAGCGAGTGTGTGGCTGGCAGTCAAGGGCGTGCGTGAGAGTGGCCCCGCCGCCCCGCCCCATCTGCCGGGCCTGCCGCTGTGTGCATGTTTCCACTGAGAATTCAAATCAACACGCGTGAGCATCCTGAACACAAGAACGCGGCCGCGATCCGGCACACAACACTGACCCCAAGTGGAGAAAAACCTAAACTCTCCTCGGTGTTCCTAACAGAGAAAACCAGCAGGTGCTGAGAGAAGGGGAACCGCAGGGGTGGAATAAAGCTGCTGAGCTGCGCAGGTGACTGGCAGAAGCCAGCATTTTGATTTCTTTACAATAAGCTTTGAAAGAATATATGCTGATTAATTCAGGAATATTTGTTTGCAGGTAAATGCCCTACAAGGTTGTGACCCACATAAATGTATTTCCAGTTACCAGCATACCTGGGCAAGGTTAATAATATTTAGATATGAATTATTTTTTATGAAAGGGATAGGGAGATAGCTCGATAGAATAAGCACTTGCTGGCAAGCGCAAGGGCCTGAGTTCAATCCCCAGTTCCACCAAAAAAAAAAAAAAAAGCACATGCAAATTCTGAGAAAATACTTGATAATCTGCCTTAACTAAAAAAAAAAAAAAATAATAAGGTTGGTTTTTTGTTTTGTTTTTTTGCCAAAATATTTAAAAGACAAGTTTGCAATTTGACTTTTCAAAATTTTGAAACTAATTTCTGGCTTCAAGGTCTATGAGTAGATGCTGAAGAACAGAAAAAAGCAAATGAATGAATAAATAAAGCATGGCAGCAGGATGGGGCCAGGTGGTCCTAAGACAAACTCTGCAGGCTACAAACCCACCCAACATACAGCTCTATCTCCTCAGGTCACCCAGTTGTGTTCACTGACCCAGCCGTGTTAAGCAAGAGACTGAAATGATAAGAGCAGGCCTGACCAGTGATTGATGAACTTGAAATGCCATGCTGGGAGCCCTCACTGCCTCAGCGTTAGCCAGGCCTCTTGCTTCAGGATCCCCATGG
Organism: Ctenomys sociabilis; assembly: GCA_004027165.1. Lineage (NCBI taxonomy): Eukaryota > Metazoa > Chordata > Mammalia > Rodentia > Ctenomyidae > Ctenomys > Ctenomys sociabilis. The sequence goes on along the minus strand of PVKA01021616.1, from coordinate 33,341 downwards.
GACAGGTACTCCAGCCAATGACTTCCCCAAAATCATTTTCACAAAAGCCATCTTGTGTGTTATCCCCCCCCACCGCCGCCATTTGGCTTCTTGAATCCCAGTGAAGGTGGGGGGTCATCCATAACAGACTCTTAAAAGAAGAGGAGCCCAGCAGAGATCAAAGAGATTACGGGATAGAACATGTATAATTAAGGCCCTTGATGAGGATAGGTTGTGGTCCTCTTCCTACTCAAGCTAGATGTTTCTTTACCCAAAAAGTAACATATTATTAAAGGCAATGGGAGGAGAGGTGTCCCCACAAAATAAATGAAACCAAACCAGATGCTTACATGAGAACATATTTTTGTCCTTCTACACATTCACAAGACCTACTCCAAGCCAGTAAGCCTGAGTCTCCAGGGAGTTTCAGAAGGGCCTCCCCTATTTTCACAATGAAAAACATTGCCTGGGTCCTTGTTAGACTTATGAATGCTCAGACCTCCCAGCCCCTCTTCCAGGTCTGTTGAATATCTTGAAACCTCCTTACTAGTCTCGCTTTTGGAATAATTTTGCTTATCAGCATGTCTTGGTTATTCTTCTCTCATTGCTGGGTCACCCAAAATTTAGGCAGGAGAGGTTTGTGCAGCTCACAGTCGGTGGGGGCTGCAGTCCACACTTGGCTGGCTCCAAGGCAGAGCGGCACAGGGCAGAGGGCAGCTGCTCAAGGCAGCGACAATAAGCGAAGGGAGAAGCAGCCGCTCGGCAGCTAGAAGCCTCTCGCCCCACCTCACACTAACGCAGACGCGCCTGCCCCAGGGCGGGTGTAGTGCTCACACCCGATCCCAGCATTGGGTCATGAACCAATCACAGACTCTAGAAGCTGCCCCAGTGACTGCATGAGACCTTAGGCGGAAAACCAGACACAAACCCTAACACCAATATTCCTACTTAAAATACTCTGTTCTGTTTCAAGTAGGTTGCCTGTCACAATCATTTGAAAGTGTTGAGTTGAGCAAGATCTCTCACCAACCATCCTTCATTTCCCAGGAAATAAGAACTTAAAACAAGGAAATGTATACATGTAAATACACAAAATCCATAGCTTATATGGCTTTTTGCTGCTTATTTTGCATTGTGCCTTGTATTTAACCCAGCTTAAATTAAGTATGATTTTATTTTCAAATCAGTATGCTGAAAGGAAAATGTATTAGACTGAGATTTTTCATTTGGAAAAGACATAAGATTTTCATTATCATTTCAATGCTCATTCTGTTATTAAAAGTGATAATCCATGCTCATGGGCAGTGGCCTGGAATCAAGGGCAATAATGAGCAAAGAGAGTTCCTCAGGCTGCTGGGAGCCAGCTGCTAAACGCACCTAGCCCCTCCTGGGCCTGGGGACAGTCTTGCTGGTGTTGGCAGAGACCTCCTGTGCATAGTGCTGCTTGCGATGGATTTGAAGATTTAAATGTTTCTCTTACAGTTTAACTTAAATGGAACAGGCGACTATGGGGCTGAAGCCTTATAATTGGTCTCATTTTCAAAGAACAGATCCACTGAGGAGAAGGAGCCTGGTGTAGGTACCTGTACAGAGGTTGATGTTGCCTGAACGTGTCCCCTAGAGCTCACGTTGGAGCTTGGTACCCATGGCAGTGCTGTCCAGAGAGGGGGACTTTGGGGAAGATGTTTACATCATAAGGACACTGCCTTCCTCAGTGTATTAATGCCATTGGGAAAGGGCTGTATGACAGTGTCCCCCTTCCTTTTGCTTTTCAGTTTTGACCTTTGGCCCTCCACAGGGGTGGATGCCTAGCGGAGTCTCTCCCCAGATGCCAGCATCTAATGTTGGACTTTTCCTCCTCCAGAGCCCTGACAGCAAATGCTGGCTCTTTCTCAGTCGCCAGCATGGTGTTCTACTACTTCAGTACAGATGACCGGCATTGTCTCCTATCACCGCAGTACAGATGGATCAAGACGGATTCTAATGGGAAAACACAATAACAACCAGAGCAACAACTGGATGACTCATCCCACCAGTGCCCCTCTGTCCGTCTCCTGTGCCTCTGGCAGCTTGCTCCTGGGGCTGTATTGCTTGCTGTGGCTGTGCTCTTTCCATAGCCTCCTTCCCTGCCTCCTGTTCCTTTGCATCTTGGTCTCACTTAGGGCCCACTCTGCCCACAACTCCAGAGAAGCTCTATCTCCCACTGTTAAAGGCCTCACGGTCTTCTCTTCTAGGTCAGATTTGTGATAGGGAGAACATGACCAGCTCATCTCAGCCCATGACACCAAAGGAGTGAACAACAGGCAAAGCTCATGTGCCAGACCAAAACCTAGAACAGGATCTTCTCAAACCCTGAGACCGATGTCAGTTCTTTTGGAAAAATACCTAGTAGTGCTATATATTCATAGCTAAATCTTGGAAACAACCCAAATGCTCTTCAACTAAGGAATGTATAAAAAGATATGGCATTTTTACATGATGGAGTATTATTCAGCTATAAAATGATAAATTCAATCCTGATGGATTCACAGATGAATTCTATAAGAAATTTAGAGAAGATTTAATCCCAATACTCCTCAAACTCTTCAATTAAATTGAAAAGCAAGGAATACTCCCAAATTCATTCCTAGGAGCAAGTATTATACTGATATCAAAATCAGAGAAACACTCAGTCAAAGAAAGAGAATTACAGGTCAAACTTGCTATTGAACATGGATGCAAAAATCCTAGCAAATAGAATACAGCAAAACAACAATAAGATTATATGGAGTTGAGGAGATGGCTCAGTAGAATAAGTGCTTCCCTTGCAAGCACAAGAGCCTGAGTTTAACTCCCACTCCCATCAAAAAAAAAAAAAGAAGAAGAAGAAGAAGATTATACACCATGACCAGGTATGATTCATTCCAGGAATGCAAGGATGGTTCATCATATGCAAATCTATAAACATAATACACTAATTATATCAACAGAGCCAAAACCAAAAAGCACATGATCATCTCAATTGATGCAGAAAAGTCTCTTGACAGTCCAACATTCATTCATGATCAAAGCCCAACAGAAAATTGGAATAGATGGTCTCCACCTCAATTTGATAAAAGCCATCTATGAGGGGCCGGGCGTAGTGGTGCATGCCTGTAATCCCAGCACTCGGGAGGCTGAGGCAGGAGGATTGTTGTGAGTTCGAGACCAGCCTGAGCTACAAAGTGAGCTCGAGGCCAGCCTGAACTGCATAGTGAGACTCTGTCTCAAAAAGACATAAATAAATAAATAAATAAATAAATAAAAAGCCATCTATGACAACCCAACAGCCAACATAACTCTAAACAGGGAAAAACTGAAATCTTTTACTCTCAAGTCAAGTACAAGACAAAGATGTCCTCTATCACCACTCCTATTCAATGTAATCCTGGAAACATTAGCTAGAGCCATTAGACGATGGAGAGAAAAAAAGGAATAAAAACATATTAAGGAGAAGTTAAATTATCAGTATTTGCAGATGACATAATACTCTACTTGGAAGACCCAAAAAACTATGCCAAGAAGCTCCTAGAACTAATAAACAAATTCAGTAGCATACTTTACAAAGTCAATACCAAAAATAAATAGCATTCCTCTACACAAATAACAAACACACTGAGAGAGAAATTAGAGAAATAATACCCTTCACAGTTGTACCCTCAAAATATGAAATACCTAGGAATTAATCTAACTAAGGTAGTAAAGGATATATACAATAAAAATTACAGTCCTCTGAAAAAGAGATCAAAGAGGATTTCAGAAAATGGAAAGATATCCCTTGCTCCTGGATAGGAAGAACCAACATGATGAAAATGGCCATACTCCCAAAAGTATTGTACAGATTTAATGCAATCTCTATCAAAATACCACCAACATACCTCACAGATGTACGGAAAGCATTCCTAGAATTTATTTGGAACAAGAAAAGATCCAGAATATCAAGGACAATATTGGGCAACAAAGGCAAAGCAGGAGATGCGCATTACAATCCCTGACCTCCTACTGTGATAAAGTCAACATGGTACTGACAAAACAAAACAAAACAAAGCACCTAAGGATCAATGGAAAAGATTAGAAGATGCAGACACAACTACAAACACACTCAGTGATCTTAGCTTTGACAAAGGAGCCAAACATGTTCACTGGAAAAGAGATAGCCTCTTTAACAAATGGTGCTGAAAAAAAAATGGCTCTTCATACACAAAAAATTAAAACTGGGCCAAAGTCTATCACCATCACTAAACTAAAGTCAAAAGATTAAAGATCTAAACATTAAACCAGAAACACTAAATATCCTGAAAGAGAAAGTAGGTGGAAATCTTGAACACATAGGAATAGGCAAGCAGTTCATGAACAAAAATCAAACTACATGGGAAATACTCCAAAGGATCAACAACTGGGATGTTCTGTCATTGAGAAGTTTCTGCACATCAGAAAAAAAAAAAAAAAAAATTGCCAACAGAATGAGAAGACAACCCACAAATTTGGAAAAAACCTTAACCATAATCACTCAAAGGTCTTCTATCTAAAAAAAATTAGGGCCCCAAAATTTAAAGACCTAATTTGAAAATGGGCATCTGAGATGAATACACGCTTCTCAGAGGAAGAAATACAAGAGGTGAAAAAAAATGCTCCACATCACTGGCCATTAGAGAAATGCACATTAAACAACATTGAGATACCATCTCACCCCAGAAAGAAAGACTATCCTAAAGAAGTCAACTAATAATAATTGCTGGAGAGGTGGGGGTTGGAACCCTTCTCCACTGCTGGTGGGGATGTAGATTGATAAAGCCTATGGAAATCAGTGTGGAGACTCCTCAAAAAACTAGGACTGGAAATTCCATTCAATGAAGCTATTCCCCTTCTGGAACTTTTCCCAAAAGAACTGAAAATATCATACCACAATGATATATGTGGACCTATGTTTATAGCAGCACAATTTTTCATAGCCAAATGTTGGAAACAACCAAGATGCCCATCACCTGAGGAATGGATGAAAACGTGGTATTTTTATACAATGGTGTATTACTCAGCTATAAAAAAAAAAAAAAACTAGAATCTTTCATAGGTAAGTGGATGCAACTAGAGGCTATACTCCTAAGTGAAATAAACCAGAGCCATATGTGTAAATATTGTGTTGCTTCCTTAATATAAGAACCTGAAAGGTGTAACAGATATAGTAAAATAGAAAGATACAGAACTTAATGATTAAATAACAAAGAGGAGAGAAAAGATAAGAAAATAAGGTAGTGGAAAAACATGCAAGTATATATACAGGGTGGCTAGGAGATTGTTCTGAAAATCTCCATCAGTCTTCTGAAAATAGCAGTTACTGTGTAGAATTTTCAACTTGGCTAACTGTATGCTGACAGCTGTGATCTAAACAACTACATGGAGGACAGCAACATGTAGTACAAAAACCATGTTTGAATACATGATACCTTGGTCTTCTAAATGGGTACCATTTCTCATATCAGATCAATTATTACCATACTCTCTTTAAAACAAATATTTTTTTACCAATTTTGTATGTTTCTAATGCTGTTTTATTTTCCTATCACTAGATTGTATTCTCCAAAGTAAAAGAATCTAACTCTAAGGCTACATGAACAGCAAAACACAATCTGAGCTTCAGTGACATCAGTCTTTTCCTTAGATTTGAGATATTTGGGTTTTTTGGTTTGTTTTTCTTTAAGTCAATCTCGCACATTTATATCTGGTAATCTAAACAGCTAACAATTAATTTGAAGATATCATGTAACACAGCAACCATTGTGAAATTTCTATTACTTTGTTTAGTGAAATTTTGTATGTTTCTAATGCTGTTTTTTTCTATCACTAGTTTATATTCTTAAAAATTTTTTTAAATTTAAAAATTAAAAAAAAAGAAACCCTGAGGCTCACAGGGTTTCATGGCTGCTGAGCTGTGCAAAGCAGAGAGGAGAGTGGAACCAGACCATGCGGTCAGTGGGAATCACCAGGCTGGCTCTGGCACAGTGATGTCCAACTCCTACAGAAGTGGGTCAGTATTCAGCACACCACCAAAAGCCCTGACTCCTTGACAGTGGACAGGATCGGAGCCCTGACAAAAATGTGCCCCAACCTTGACTTTAGCTGTTCAACGTCTGTGCTTGTATCCCAAAGAGTTATGAGCCTTGAGGCCAGTGAGGACTAGGGTATTTAGTGCTCACTCAAGTCCTTAAAGAATTATTCATGCTGTTCTCGTCAAAAGAAACTAGTCAGCGATTCACTGGTGTGGGGCTGGGGAGTGAGAGTTTCCTCAGGTCCGCTACCTATTATGCTATTGTAATTTGCACCTGAATGTCCTCTCAAAGTCATGCACTCATAAAGGGCGCGATAGTTATCAGTGGATTAGTCCAACAATGAGTTTGAGTTTATAGCTGAATGTGGTACTGGGAAGTGTAGCCCCATTGGAGGTCGGGGGGCACAGAGGCGTGGTCTTGGCACGGCTCCTCCCTTCTCCCTTGCAGCATCTACTTCCGGCACTCTGTGGTAAGCAGCCTCCTTCACCATGCTGTCCTGCATTGGAACCAGCCAACTACAGACAAAAACATTTACAAACTGTGAGCCAAAATAAACCTTTCATCCTTTAAGTTGTGTTGTGTTTCAACTGCAAGAAACTAAGACATATGCATGCATCTAATTATGGTGCCTGGACGTGGGGTCTTGCATTCCACAAGTTGAAAGCTGGATTGGGCAGGTTCTTCAATCCCTTTCTAAGATCCCTCACATGTCCAGGGGTCTTATTTTAGAATCTGTGAGCAGAAGTACAGGCAGTGCTAGCTTTGGGAGGAGAAGAAAGGGAGGAAACTAACTTCACTTAAAAAAATTCTGCACGGCAAAAAAAGAATATAAGAGGACTCAGTTATCCCTGACTCAACCAGCTGGAGTATATAATCTTGAACAAGTTACTTACATCTCCCTGACTCCATGTTTTCACCTGAAAAATGAGAGACTAAGATTTCACAGTGCTGTGGTAATGAAGAAACAGAAAATCTGTGAAAAATGCATACTTTGGTCCTTGATACACAGCAAGCACCAATAAATACGTGTAGATGTTATCATTTGAAGCCATACTGGGAAATCTCATTTTTTTGTGGCTATCTCAGTCCACTCTGGCAGCAGGGCTGGCTCAATAGGTGGCGTCGGGGATTGAGCCACAATCCCAGCACACTTGCCTAAGCTTGCCTAAGCAGGTGCTTTAGACCACTGAGCTATTTCATTGGCCCCATTTAAATGTTTTCACAACCATCAAAGATAGCTACCAGTAATTCCATTTTTCCATGAAACACCGAGGCTGAGATATTTTAATTCACCTAAGTAAGCGCATGGATAGCTTTTCCTTAAAGGGCCAGAGAACAAACATGTTAGGCTTGGCAGGCCATGTAGTCTGTGCCATGAGTACTCATTTTTGCCATAAGAGCAGAAAATAGCTATATGCAATAGAAAAGGGGCGAGGAGCCTAAGTATAGCAGAAGTTTATCTATGAAAACAGGTAGCTGGGCCTTTCCAGTGGCCATCACTTGCCAACCCCAACCTACGATCACACAGCAAACAATTTTGGGATTTAAATTTAAGAAAATTATTCACTGTCCACTAAACCCAAGGTTTTATAATTTTCTCTTTAGTCAAAGAAGCAGCTTTTGTAACCAAAGTTTTATGTAAATCTCCAAGATGTCAATGAGTCCAGAAGCACACTGATCCCTGTATCTACTTACGTCCATCCCAATTACCCATAATCAAACTGTGATCTTAAAGCATGTGGGGTTTATTTTAAAAAGCAAAGCCAGAGGTCTCCACTTCCATTGCTGTGGCTCAGATGGCCTTGATGGTGCTGAGTAACAGGGACTTTTTATAAACCACCGGATGACTCTGAACATGCTTCAGGAAGCTTAGATCAAAGTAAAAGAACCCAACTCTGAAGCCTGATGAACATCAAGACACAACCTGAGCTTCTAGGACTTCAGTATTTTCCTGAGACTTGAGACAGGGATTAATCTATCTTCATAAAATCAATGCCATTGCCTAAAGCTTGCCTGATGCTTTGAAAACAGTAACTTCTTTCATCATACTTGGTACCTGGCCTTATCAATGTGAAATACATATAAAACTTTTTCCAGTTCCTGCTGTGAATCTAATGGGAGGCTACAACAGTAGACAAAGAACTCTGTAAGACACTGAGATGGAACACTGGTGACAGGAAAATACCCTGACCATTTGACTTTGAGAAGAACTCCCTAGAGTTCTGACACTACCTTCCTAGAAAGTGAAGATAGCCGGCCCTTCCCCTGGGACACACTGAGATGACTGAGACTGGGTGTGGTGGTACGCACCTGTAATCCAGCGCTTGGGAGGCTGAAAACAGGAGGATCATTACGAGTCTGATCTGTGCAGTGAGATCCTGCATACCCTGTGCTAGATAGATAGATGGACAGATAGATAGATAGTATTGATCACTGTTGAAAAGATATCAGGTAAGCATCTACCCACAGCAGCCAGGGAGACTTGAGGACAAGGAGAGCTTAAACAGGAAACCAGACAATCAGCATGCTTTCCAGAGGGCTCACTACTGACTGCTGGTCACAGCTGGCACCAATATCACCTACTCTGATGTAGCTCAAAACTCAACCATATTTGAAATTGGCTAAGAATGAGCTGTCACTGTCCCGTCCTCTGTTGGAGCCCAGACTACTCATAGGGCCTTGGTTACCCAGGAAGTCAGAGCCAGCTCAGTAGAATGTAACACTACATCTGATGTCTACTCACATGACGTCTACTTTAATGCGTTGCTTTACAGAGGAGCTGTTTGAGGGCCAGAGAGCAGTCCATTTTCTGTCTTTTTTGTAATAGTTGTCCTAAGTCTCTTACAGTGAAATCTTAGTCCACCCCATTACATCTACAACACATTTACTAGTTATTAATTAATTGCTTACATTCAACAATAGAAAACTGCTGTGTTTCTTATTGCTGTAACAGCCCAGTCAAATCAGGAAGGCCTGAAGAGGAGACAAAACAAAAGTAAATAGAAGAAAACATGAAAGGGAAGAAGAAAATCTAAAATTTTTGAATTCATTGTTCTAAAACTCAGGAGTGAAGTTAATCAAAACATTCACAGCAAGAGTTGAGGCAGTTGCCCCTCATTGTGAACATATATGCATTGGGTACTGGGAAGGATCCAGCTTTGCATCCGTTTCATCTTTGCAACTCTACAAACCCAGTATGATCAGCAACACCCAATAGAGGCAAGTGAGATCAAGGGTTGAGCATTAATGATTTAGAAAGTTACAGAGCTACAGATTTCACTTCGGCCCGAAGCCTTGGCTTCCCTTCCCCTTTCTGCCAGAACTGTGGCTTGTGTCTTCTTTCACTGCTAACCTCCACAGACACAGGGAAGGTCATCTTTTATTGGGCATGCCAGCCTCAAAACCGAGGCTTAGCAGTGGGACCATATTAGCTATTTTCTCGTGCTTGGGTGCAGTGGGCGTCGCCCACAGTTTGAAGATGGAGAGGTTTATCTTCGCTCCTGATTTAGACAATGGGGAGCAGGCCCCAGGACAGAAGCAAGAGGGCAGAGAAGTGCAAGCATGGGAAAGATGTTCAACCGTGTGAGCTGGAAACAGAGCAGAGAGGCTCTGGGGAAGGTGGGAGGGCAGCCCATGCTGGTCTCACCCTCAGCACCTCCCCTCCTAAGCAACCCTACCTCCCAACCACACATCCACACTGAATTCTTCAGCTATGAATCCATGGAGGAGCGCAGTGCCACATGATCCACTTATCCTCTACAAGCCCCATCTCCAAGCATGTGAGCCTCCTGGGGTTGGGTGGAACAGTCTAGATCTCAGCCATGACAGACCGTTAAGCAAAAGGGATAGTTTGGAGCAGCTGGACTAAGGAGGCAGCAGCTCCCTTTCCAGATGCACACCCTGTACCAAATACATAAATGAAACACACACACACACACACACACACACACACACACTGCTTCCAGCTCACACGGTTGAACACCTTTTCCATGCCTGTACCTCTCTGCCCTGTTGCTTCTGTCCTGGGGCCTGCTGCCTATGGTCTAAATCAGGAGTGGTGGCTTTGGAAACAGAAGCTGAGTGCTACTTCACTTCTACCCTTCTGAACCAGAAACACAGAAGCTACTCCAGTTGTTCACTAGCTAGCTGCGCATTATGGACACAGTCAGAGCCATCTTCATTCAATTTATTGCTACATTAGTCCTAAATCTGGTGAGGATAACAGAAAATTTTTAATCATATGCCTTTGAAGACTTAGAGAAATCCACTCCAGCCAGTTTCTTATGTTTGTCCTTGAGAGTCCTTTATCGTTCTGCCACTAGGGAAAGAATGAGCTTGGAATTCATAGCAGAGCTTTAAAATTACATCCAGGCTGGCAAGATAGCTCAGCGGGCTAAGCACCTGCTTTGGCAAGTGGAAGGACCAGGGTTTGATCCTTGGTCCCACATGCCAGGCTGGCCCCATGCCCAGGGCACGCTGAGTGAGCCACTGAGTAGAGGAGTGGTGGCACATACCTGCAACCCCAGCACCTGCAAACAGGAGGATCACTACAAGTCCAGGATGCATAGTGAGACCCTGTAGCAAATACATAAATGAAACACACACACACATTCAGTGTTCAATCATCTGCCAGATTACAGTAGTAAGCAGTACCTTGTTCATTGGCTCCTCATACTATATTTATTCCAAATACTGTCAGTGCCCCAAAGGAGAAACAGGGAATGTGAGGGAGTTATACTGGACTTCCTTGGGAATTATTCTTCCTGGTCACAAACAGGCTTTCCAAGGTCAGGAGCAATTTTGGTTTTGTACATTACTATAATAGACCTGAAATTAATTCAGGGTCTAATCATAACAAGAGCCTTGAGAATCAGTGCAATTTCTAGGCAAATTATTATCATCATTATCAAATGTTTTCTGAGCATCTAGGATAATAGCTGCTGGGTATGGAAAGAACCCTGGGTCCCTCTTCCTGCTGTAAAGAAATTCAATGGAGATAAATTTAGTAATGCATGGTGGAATTCACTTGAGATATAAATATTACCAGAGACAGTCTGGGACAGGGACGGCAGCCAGGAAGAGGGGGACATGGCCAATGACATGGTACTCAGAAGCAGAGAGCAGACAGTTCAGGAAAGAAGAAACACTGCCTAGTGCACATGCCAGGGCTGGTAGACAGAAGGGATGGAGCTTATGCAAGGCGCATGTCCAGTGGCTGTTGTTTTCACTTTGGTGTTGGATAATCATTGAAGATTCTACGGTAGGGGAGTGATTTATACAAAAAGCATTTAAGAATAGCTCCAGTGGGTATGTGTGATATGAGACTGGGAAAAGGGGAGGCCTGTTTGGAAGTGTCCCCTGGGTCAGGAAATCGAAGTACAGACTTTAAAAGTGGCCTGTGAGAACAGGAAATGAAGGATCACTGTAGACACCAATAAAATGAAATAAGGTATCCACATTTCCTTTCTCCATGCCTCTCTGGTGACCTGCAATTTCCTACTTATTTCCTGCCTGTGATAATAAAAAATCAGCTAGACCAGGATGAAATGCTTCCCTTTTCTCTCACTGATCTTATTCTCTCCAATAAATTTCCTTTGATTCTGTTGTGCCCCTTCAGAGCGCTTGCCTCACACCTTGTGTTTCCTCATGGTGGCTGTAAAGGTTGATACACTGTGTCAACTTGGCTGCACGACTCTGTGGCGCAGTTCCAGATGGTGGGGGTCCTTCCTTGGAGCACAGCTGGTTCTGCCCCAGAGTGACTCAGCACAAAGAGACTGAGGAAGGGGCTGAGGAAGTGGCGGATGTTCCATTTCATGGAGGAACTTCAGTCTTCGGTTCAGCTTGGCCTTCAACACCTGGCTCGCAGCGCAGACTCTTCACTTCGTCGCAGGCTCTTCCGCGTCCATCGCAGACTCTTCAGTCTCCCGTTGCAGACCCATTAGCTGACGAATAGAGACTTGCATGAAGCACAGCAGTGAGCTTCAGACCTTGGGACTGAATTCTTCAGTCTGGGGTGTGCAGATGCCCTCTGCATGCTCCCTCATCTGATTCTATAGCTGACTGTTGTAAGCCAGTCTTCCAATTCCTTATACATTGTATATCTTATGTTAATATCTGTTCCTTATATTATATCTGTTCCTCTAAGTAAAACCATGACCAATACAGTGGCAAGAAGGCCTTGTTTTAGAGATTGCATTTTAACAAGATATCTTTCTCAGGAGACTTGGTTATTAAGCTGGCAGCATTCTTCAAGTGACTAGTGTTTTTCAGAAGAAAGATGCTAATAGTGCAGAACCAATCTCAGGCCACAGGGCGTGGTCTGTTGCCTTGGCAGTTATTCTTTTAAATACCATTGGAACTGTGGCCTCCAAACTGGTGAGCTCTTCCAAACAATAGCTTACTCACAGCCACTAATTGAGCATCCCTCCATTAATATGGGCCCTTTTGGAAACACATGCATATTTCATTTGAGTACAAAACTTTTTTGTGAAGGGAAAGCAATGCCCCAATATAATAACCAATGATTATCATGCCAGGTGACAGGCTCTGTTCATGGATTGTCCCATTCACACCCACCTAGTCACCTTCTTTGACTCTAGGACAAAATACCTGGCATTTGCAACTTAAATGCAAGTTTATTTTGGCTGCCTCTTCCGAAGTTTAGCAGACTTCAACACAAAAGCTGCCTAACATAAGCTGGGCTGAGGAAAGATGTTCCCCTTAGAATGGATAGCAGGAAGCAGAATGAAGGGTGGAGGCAGGGAGGAAGATAAATACATCCAAGCCACACCTCCACAAACCCACAGCCCAGCTTCCTAAGACCACATCAGCTACAATCCTTTTCCAAAGCCCCACCTAGAAAGGCAACGAGGCCCTCTGACAGAAAATCCTGGAGAGTTGATGTGATTATCATGTGTTTTCCTGAGGAAGAAACTTGGGTTTAGAATATAAGCAACTTGCCTAAGATTCAATAGCTAAGTAGTGACAGCCCCAGGGGATCCTTAGCCTTACCCACTATTCATTGATTCAAAAAGGTGGTAAGCATAACATGAGTAAGACACTTGGTTTCCATGCAAAATTAAAGGAGTTTTCACAAACAGCCACAACACTAACCCCAATTATGTCTAATCTGTGCTGAATCTGGTCTAATGTACTCATCCTCCACAGGGCTATCTAGTATATTCCAGGTTATCTAGTATATTCCTCTAGCCAACTCCATCAGTACTTTTCTGACATTAGCTTCAGAGTCCCTGAGGGTCTCTGATTGATTCAGATTTCTGAGCCGCAATATAGACATAGGATTCCCTTGTCCTGGGTGGAGGTGTCCCTCTCTATCTGCCATGGCCTCCTGACAGTGGTCCTCCACCTGTCTGCTCACTGAAGGGGGAGAGCTGAGTGGAGGTTGGGGTAGCAGAGGGGAGGGGAGCCTGAGAGCAGGCGACTGATTAGAAGACCAGAGGTAGAAAGGGAAGGGAGAGGAAAGAAGGGGTAAGCTGCCTGAAGGCAGAAGAAGCAGGTCAGCTCAATCCGTAATAGAGGGTAGTGCCACTAGTATTCAGCAATATGCTGGAGAACTATTCAGGATTAAGCAAGCTGGAACACTGCAGAGCATCATTTTAACAGGTGCTATTGCCAGTACAACAAACCACATGCTATAGATGCTTTTTAAATGCAGTGTTCAGATAAAATTTCAAAAGACTTAATTGAACATTTCAACAACATTTCTTTGAGAAATCAAATTAATAATATTTTTATCAATGTTTAACTCTTTCCCATTCTTCAGGGTTGATACCATTGGGTAAAAATACCAAGAAAGAGGAAGAGAATGATAGGGCACATTGTAGGTCTTTAATATTTGTATGAATAAATTACTAAAAATGGCTATATGAGTCTGATTGATGTAAAAGCCACAGGATGAGACTGCAAAGGAACAGAGCAAAAGAGCATGACTACAATGTGGTAAAAAAAAAAAAAAACATGTGCTGGTATAGACAGAATTGATTTGGTTTGAAACAAAGCTCAGATAAGATACACTGAGATAAAGCCGGGCGTGGTGGCACATGCTTGTAATCCCAGCACTAGGGAGGCTGAGGCAGGAGGATTGTTGTGAGTTCGAGACCAGCCTGAGCTACAAAGTGAGCTTAAGGCCAGCCTGAACTGCACAGTGAGACCCTGTCTCAAAAAAGACAAAAAAAAAAAAAAAAAGATAAAAAAAAAAAAAGATATACTGAGATAAATTCCCTTGACATTATTTAGAATAATTATCACAACGTACCTCTTCTAAACAGAAATTATCGTATATGATGCATGTCATTGTATACAAAAAGAAACACTAGCACGATATTAATAATAATCTAGTAAGTACAGTTATGTGTGAGTTTAGTCACCTTCCTTTTACATTGCTGAGTTCAAATTTCTTTAATAGTATCAATTAATTTTACAACTAGAAAAAGGGTTTTCAAAGTTGATTTAGATTTGTAGAGTTGAGGAAAAGGAAGTCAAGGAAAATTCATTGTCATCTGTGTGAAATGACTACTAAATCACAGGTGTATTTAGAAAGAAGTAAATGAGAGAAGAATTACAAGAAAGAGGGAAAAAAAGGGACAGAGAAACTGGATTGGAGGAATAGAGAAAAGAAGGAAGGAAAAGAAAAGAGAAAAATAATAAGTATAAAAGATAGCTAAGATAGTTACAGTACTAATTTCTTCAGTTCATTGAAAAGAAAGATTTATGCTAATATTGTTTGGACAATTAAATGCAGATATCTTATACTCTGAGCAACTAATTTAAAGGTAATTATACACACTATCGCCTTCAAATAAAACTTAAATTTAAAAACTGTAAGAAAAAGAAAGGAAAGAAGGTTTAGGAATCTTTCCCAGAAGTGACTTTTGTTTTTTGTTTTTTGTTTTTTTTAATTTATTTTTTATTTTATTGAAGTACAAATATCAATCAGACAGTTTCAAGACACCTTAACAAGATAGATTCGTTAAATTATTACATTGCAAACTGTTTTCATAATGTTTTGGTATCGTACAAGGTGCATATATGATATTATATTTACAGATATTATTTTAGCAGATGTCTCTTATCAGTAATTAATAGTGTAGCTGCTTACTTATTTTTTATACCTGAATTATATCAAAAATTCAATAATTATTTTCCTAGTGGATGACCATAGTACTAGAGGCCGACATAATATCCTGTCCAACCACCATTAGTGCAGATCTTGCCTCTCATAGGATTATGTAGAAGCACAGCGTTATCTATCCCAACTGTACTGTCTATACACACACACATCATAATTCTTCCTTTCTACACCCCTTCCTTTGTCTACACCCGTCAAAGGTGGGCACTCCATTGTCATTCAACTAACTTAGGTGCCAGAAGTGACTTTTGAGCCAAAACTTGAATGGCCGTAAGAACCAAACACAGAAGAGGGAAGAATTTTCCAGACAGAAGGAATAACAAGAGCAACACCCGCAAGACGGGACAGACTGCGGGAGTCTGGTGTGCGGGAGGCAAGCAGAGGCGGAAGCGCTTGGGTTTTACCCTAAGTGAAAGGCAGGTCGTTCTGAGGCCTCTGCAGAGCAGTCACGTGACTAACACTAAGACGGCAGCGCTTTCAGCTGTGAGAATAGCAGAGCAAGAAATGAAGCTTGAAAGAAGTAACCTGCAAACACGGCGTGGTCTAGGTCAATGATAGAGATGGAAAGTGGGAAGCATTTTAAAGGCAGAGCTAAGCAGACTCGTTAATGGCTTGGTTAGGAGAGGTGAAAGAAAATGAGAAATGAAGGAAACCTCTACGAGCCCCGCGGATGCATCCGGAGCCGCTCACGCCCTCCGGAGGCCCAGGGAGCCACCGCGCGCAGGGCGGACGTGGAGCGTCCAGTGCTACCCAGGGCAGCTGCGCCCAGGGACCAGCGTCGGCTGCTCGCTGCTGGCCGGCGTCTTCTGGGGGCTAAGGCACTCCTGGAGCGTGTTGTTAAACATGGTTTTAAAGAAGTAGAAAGGATTCTTTTTCCTTGAAGTTGATGAAAGTACAAGCGAGGCAGGAGAAGAACAAAGCTATGTGTAGAATAACGAGGCTTTTCCATCTGCGCGCTCAGTGATGGGAGTACACTTGATAACAAAGAAGCCTGGCACACTTACTGGAATTTCGTCGAGAATTGTATCTCTAAGAGATTGCTCTAAGGAAAAAAATTTTTAAAAAGGCCAAATAGCTCAGCAGATTAAAGCTCCTGGAAGCAGGTACAGGGGCCAAGAGTTCGATCCCCGGGGCCTGCCATGCCAGCCCCGCCCCCAGGGTACGCTGAGATGGCAATTAAGACTGGACATGGTGGAGCGCACCTGTAATCCCAGCTCTTGGGAGACTGTGAACAGGAGGATCGCTACGAGTTTAATCTAGTAGTGAAACCCTGAACACCCTGTATACCCTTTCCTTTATAACTACAAGACTGTAGGTCAGCCCACAGGCCCGTGCCCGCCCTCCGTATTTGAATGACAGCTCTGAGTCATCAGTCTGTTTGTTCTCAAGCTGCATTTATACCCCAGCACTTGTCAAGCAACATCAAAAAGAAAAAGCTATCCGAGCCATGGACTATCTGAATAACAATGCGCACTTGTCACACGTGTATTTAGAATACTGTAACAAAGAAAGCACAGAGCAAAATAAAGGAAACCTGACATCTAGGAAAGCTACCGAAAACAAACTTGCGGTTATAATAACCCAAATATAGGACTGTAAAAAGTCTGATAATTAGGTGTCACATGAGAACTTGCTATTATGTCAAAATGAACTTTGAAAATAGAGAAAAATTTTTAAAATCTGTAAGTATAGCACTGAATTAAAAGCCATTCAAAAACTGATAATTTCTTAGCTCTTTAAAGTTTTACTTGATGGCTGCGATAGAACCAGAGAATAAAAATAATTACCAAATTCAGCAGAATTTTTTACTCTCCGTAATTTGTACCATTGAATCTCAACAAGATACAGCAATTGATTAATCAACTAACTTTTCTTCCTCTCTCTCTCTCATGGTTGAAATGTGATTGCTAATATTATTTTTCACATTTTAGTTCACTACAGGAAAGAACAAGAATTAATCACCTTAATTGCCAAAGAACCTACAGCTTGTATATTAATAGTAACTGGAAGATTTCTCTTCATTCTTTCCAAAAAATAGGAGCCTTTAGACATTTAGGGACAGGAGACCTAAGTCCATTCCTCCCTCCTCTAGGAACTATTCTACAAGAATCAGTACAGGCAATGGTTAAGCATGCAGGAACCACTGTGCAGCACTAAATTTTCACCCAGCAACTCTGTGTACTTACAATGGAATCATGGGCAGGTAACAGGAACTTTCTCACAAGTAAAATGAGACTTCTAAAGAGATCAACTCAATGTATGCCACGTTCTGGGCACAGTGTCAGACGTGTGTCTATAAGGATTATGGTTCAGGAAACTCCCTTAGGGCTGTTCAATGGCAGTGCACCCGCCTAGCATATGCAAGGCCTTAGGTTCAATCCCCATACCACAAAAGAAAAGAAGAAAAGAGCAGCAATTCTATATATGGTTTGCCATTACTGTGGCTTTCACAACTCTAAAATGTTCTAGTTTTGGGGTTTTTCCAGTTTTTTGTAGGAATGCAAAACTGTAAAAAAAAAAAAAAAAAGCATTAAAAGTGATACAAAATTTAATTAAACAAAGTAACATGATTTCAGCAATGGTTGCTGTATTGCCTGGTGTTCTAACAAGTTGAGGACCCAGTTTATTTGTCTTGTGTCACCTGTGATGATCTCAGTAGTATTATTTTCTCTTCTACTTTATTCTGGAAGATGCTGTTGTGAAAAAATCCTGGCTCTAATGAGCTGACTTGTTGAATTCATGTTACTTTGTTTAATTAAATTTTGAGGCCAGTAAGATTGTTTGGGAGGGGCAGAGGGCAGAGCAGGCTCGATAGCACAAGTTTACTGGGCAACAAGTCTGAAGTTAAGGTCTGGGATGTATCTGTACTTTATCTTCTTGGCAGTCTCTGTCTGCATTGTGTGTTTTTCTTTTACTTTTTGTTGCTTGTTTTATTTTACATCATGATGAAACCTATACTGCATGTGCTTTAAGGACAAAGATTTGCAACCCAGGAGAATAAATGTGTTCACTGAACTTCTATTTTACTCCCATCTGCTTTGTCTGAAAACATTGTTGCTGCACTGGTTAAAGTGAAACCAATAATTATAAGAGAATACTGAAGTCATAAAGGGATAAGGAAATCGTGACCAGGGACCTGGCTGCTTTAAATCAGTTTTAAACTGGACAGACAAGAAATCCAAGGGATAGAGAAAGAATTGCTGTTGGTGATCTCTAAAAATGATCAAAAAGAAGGGAAGTATAAATACAGTCCCACTAAAACAATATATATATATATAGTGTCCCACTGTCACAAAGTAAAACAGTTGATCTACAAAACTCCAAGTAGTTTAAATGTACAAAGAGAAATCCTGAGGAAAGCTAATTGGATCTACCAACAACAAGTAAAATGAGACTTCTAAACAAATTGACTATAATAATGTATACTGGGGCCAGTGAGATAGCTCAGCGGACTAAAGCACCTGCTTAGGCAAGCCCAGGGACCATGGTTTGATCCTGGCGCCACATGCCACAACAGCCCTGCCCCCAGGGCAGCGTGAGCCAGATAGTTTGGATATAGTGGCACATGCCTGTAATCCCAGCTCTGGGGAGGCTGAAAGCAGGAGGATCACTACAAGTCTGAGCTGCATAGTGAGACCCTGTACCAACCAAATGCACTATAAATAAATAATAATGTTTGCCAAGTTTGGGGCACAGGGTCAAATGAATAAGAGTCCTAAGTTGGCTCTAAGGATCATGGCTCAAGAAATTCCCCTAAGGCTCAGATGTAGCTCAATGGTAGAGTACTTGTTTTGGATGCATAGTTGCCTACAAGATGATAGAAAAATCAAACAAGTTCCTCTTCATCCAACTTTACTTTTATGATTTGCCAAGACAGAGAAGAAGAAGACTGGGTGTCCACTCAATGGTTGAAAAGGGATCCGGGATTTGGGGGAAAGATCCCTATAGCAGCCTGAGTAAAGCCCCTCAGATGCCAGGGGGTTGCATCTCATAAAGTCAGCCTGAGTAAAGCCAGGATGCTAGAAGTGGAGGGGGACACAGCCCATGCTCAGAAGAGAACAGCAGAAGCATGAGTCCCCGTTCTACTCCAGGCACAGGGTTGCTGAGACCTGAGGGGAAAGCAGCTGAGAGCACAGGTGGGACAGTTTCTCCAGGAAATTAGTTGACAAGTGGCCTGTAGCTTATCTTGGAAGCAGCAGCAAGATGTGTGCTGCCCCTGGGCACAAGTTATCAATGAGTGGAGGCTACCTCTGCGAGTGGAATGTGGAATAGAGTGACCAAGTCATCATGTAGAGCACCTGGTGTGTGCCAGGTAACATGTCTCGCACTCACAATAATCCTAGGACACAAATTCCAGTTTTCTCCCATTTTGCAAAAAAGGAAATTGATCCTGAGACTGGCAAATGCCCATTAGGATCTGAATTCTAGTCTGTGTAGCTTCAGAGTGAGCACTGTCTTCTCTACCCTGAGACAGAGAGAGTCTAACACACCAGTTTACATTTACAGCTTGGTCTTGGAATAGTGCTGCCCAAAGTTCATGTGTTGACATTGTGGTCCCCAGGACAGCAGTGCCCCTAAGAAGACCCTCTCTCATTGGTTTTCTCTACTTTGCTTCCTCTTTGCCACACCCCTCTGCCCATCTACCTCCCCACAGGCCTAAGATCAATGGAGTCCACTGACACAGAGGTAAACCTCTCAAAGCTGACATAAAACTTTCTTTCCTCCCTCTGTCCCTCCCTTCCCCTCCCTCCCTCCCCACCACCCCCTTTCTTCCTCCCTCTTCCTCCCATCCCTCTCTTTCTCTCTCCCTTCATCCTCCTCTCCTGCCCTCTTCTACCAACTCTCTTGTCAAACTCTCTGCTTCCCACATCCATAGGCCTCAGAGGACCATGCAAGAACATGGCCAGGTAAGAAGCAACCCGAATGTACAAACCTTCTAATGTCATATTTCCAACCTCTGTACCTATAAGAACTAAATGTTCCCTCACATAAGCCACCCAGTTTATCATGCTCTTGTCACAGTCCCAGAACTGATGGAAACAATAACCTGACTAAAAAGTCAACAGTTTGCAGATACGAATAGACTGGGTGACTTAAAGAACAGAATTGAGCTTTAAAGATCAATAATTACTTTTTAGAATATATAGTATATTTTTGGATAAGATATGATGTCTTGGATTCGCTTAAAAGTAATCTAAGAAAAGAGGGAGAAGTAGAAGGGGTAGAGACCGAAGAATATTGGTCATGAGTTCATCATTCTCGAAACTGTAGAAGGGTTACTTGAGGGTCTTTCATACTCTTCAGGATTGTTCTATGTTGTTTGAAATTTTTCATAGAAAAGTAATGTTCACTGCCTTAATAGAATTTATAGTAGAGAGAAGGAAATACATTAAACAAAGGCATAATCACAATAGTGAGGCTTATTAAGAAGTGAGGAGTACAGGTTCTTCTGAAATTCATTACAGAATTCATTACAAATTCATTGCTTCCCTGGGTAGGCAGCCTGCAGCCGGGCCTGAGGCCAAGCACAGCATCAGCCAGATGAGCAGGAAGGGAAGTGGAGAGTGTCTCAGCCAGGGCGGGACTGAAGGCCCAGACGCAAAAGCAGAATGTCCTCTGCAAGAGACTGAGAGAAGTGCTCTGCGATAGGCTGGAGAAGTCAAGAGAAAAGACATAAACCATGGCTGAGAAGTTGACGACCTCCCTCAAAGCCATGTCAAGGAGTTTCCATTTCATTCTACGACAACTAAATGCCATGAACTTATTTTCAACTGGAGAGCAACAGAATCAAATTTGAAGTTCCAAAATATCATGCTGGCCTTAGGATGGAGAAGTGACTAGAACAGGGGAAGCCTAGGGACACAAAGCAACCACTTAGGGGCTACAGCTTCTGTCCAGACTCAGAAGAATGACAGGTAAATACAGGACCACAGAGATCGCAGGACCACAAAACTGAACAAAAGCTTGTAAGGGGGGACTGTGAGGGCAGGAGGAGAGTCAGGCTTAACCTCAAATTCCTAGTATAAGTAACAGGGCTACTAGGATCTGAATGCTTGTGTCTCCCCAATCTATATGCTGGCACGCTACCCCTCAAGGGGACGGCACACCTAGGGGGGTCCTCAGTGATGATCAGAGAGCTAGCACAGCCCTCATAAACAGGACTGGTGGAACCCTTATGAAGCTGACCCAAGGGGCCCGCTTTCTCATTCCACTGTGAGAACATGGCATTTTCTGAAGCAGAAAAGACCCCTCACCAGATAACTAACTGTGAATTTAGTTCTAGCTGTGAATTTTCCACCCTCCCAAGCCATGAGAAGTAAATTTCTGTTATTTATCAGTAACTCAATTCGTTGTATTTTGTTTTAGTACCACAGATTAAGATACTGTTGTATGACTGTCTCCTGAATACCATCCAGCCAACAGATCATTAATGGAGCCATAAGAATAATGAGGAGTCCAGAAAGAAAGTACAAAATGAAAAGGGGAGGCCTTTGCGGGAACCAGAGTGATAAGCAGTCCAAAGGTAATATCTTGTAAGAAGGAAAGACTTAGAATGGAGCTCAGAACAAAATTCTCACTTGCATAAGTCTCTAATTAAAATAAACAAAACACAAAAGACTTGATTGTTTATATGTGTCCTTTTGAGGACTGACCAAGAGACAATGGTTCAGGATTAGAGAAATATGTTTTGGTCTATTATAAGGAAGGATTTCTCACAAATATAGTTTGCCAAACTCTTACGGGTTGCCCAGGTACCACTTCGAGATAGATGGTGTTATTTCAATGGCTCTTTCAATCCTAGGGGGTAAATGTTCCTGGTCCCATTCTGCAGATGAAAAAATTAAGTTGCAAGGAGAGTTTGTCATTCATTGAAGAACACAGAGTGAGTGTGCATACTACAATTGGAAATTAGACTTCTAAGCCTATATATTTTTCCATCCAGCACCCTCCAAAAAATGTTGAACTAAGCTTTATAAATCTCTCTATGCTCCAAAAATAAGGAAGAAAATGTGAAATCCTTCCAGAAGGTCTGTTGTTCACAATCATTTAGTCCCAATCTCTCATTTGAAGGTGCAAAGTAGTTGAAGCATTTCGAAAACTATTTTAAATGACACATATTTCCTCCTTTTGTGTGTCTATAAAGCTTTTGCTCAAACTGCTCTGAATGTGAGAATAAAAGAGGAGCATTTTCCATATACAAATCCCTCAGCATTTTACATGGAAAAAATAACTGAAACCATTTTAGGACCATTTGATGGTAAAATATTCCTGGAAAAAAATCAATAAGTACAAATCGGCTGTGTGCAAAATTAGCCAGCAATCATTGCTATGGGCTTTTACATTCACTTCTCTGACAAGAAGCCTGTGTCATCTGTGGTAATGGATGGGAGACATTTATAATTCTATTGTATTTCAGTTTAATGCTGGCGAACTGTCAGCCTCTCTTCAAGACAGCATTGGCAAATGGAGTCTGACTCATGCTAAGAGTTGAAAATTATAACCTTTCAGTGGCACATCGGTCTTCATTTCCCAATTTATTTATAGCCTTCTCAAGTGGCAAGGCATTTTTACAGCATGTGGATCTTGCTAGAGCTGTGGAAAAGTCAACCTTATGTTAAAGCAGAGACAGATGACAAACAGCCTGTCATTCTCCGTGGCCCTAGCAATGACAGGTTTTTGAGTATGGACTTACAAATACAATTTGAGTTAACAATTGAAGTGGGATAAAGAACAGTTTACTGAGTATCAAAATGCTAAACAATAATCAACAAGCACATCTGTATTTCTCAAATTGATAGTGGGTAACTTTGGCCATGTTAACGTTTTCAATATCCATTTTCCTTTTTAATTAAATAATAATCCATATCCAAATCTTATCTATTGCATTGGTCTGTTTTGATGCCATGGAAGACTAGACCACCATGGGGCCAGGGGCATGGCTCAGTGGAATAAGTGCTTCCCTGGCAAGCACAAGGGCCTGAGTTCAATCCCCGGTTCTGCCAAAAAACAAAAGACTAGACCACCAACCCGAGAAACATCAGAGGTGTTCAGGGTGTCTGCCGATTCCCATCTTTTTATTTACTCATCACAATAGTCAATTCCTTTCCATGTTTCTATGGCTTTTTCTCCAGGCCTTGTAGTATTGTGTTTGTTTGTTTGTTATTTTTTATTTTAGGGAATCGTCTAGAGGATATTCAGGATCTCATTACTAGATCAGACTCATAGCGATCTGCTTGTTTACAGGCACCTAAATGCTGGTATTACAAGGTGTGCACCACCATGCCCAGCCTCAATTGCTATCTCAATGCGCCCCGGAGGTGGGACAGGCATGGCAGGCCAGGGGATCTAACTCCCAGCCCCTGTGCCTGGAGATTGTGTTTTCTTACCGGTCATTGTGTTGCTTAACAATGCTTTTTATTAATGATCTTTGCATCTTCATTTAGAATGGGTTTTTTGTTTGTTTTGCTTTGTATTTTTGAGATAGTGGGGATTGAACTCAGGACCTTGCACTTGGCAGGCAGGTGCTTATGCCCCTGAACTATCTCCCCAGCCCTCTGCATTCTAATTTTGAATGACAAAAGAGATCCTAGTCATCTTTTATAAACTTTAGTTATAGGGGAAGATAAATCTTGCAGTGGGACAGTGTAGAAATCCACGGAGCTCTCTGATACTGGAATGTGTCCAAATGGTTCCAAAATAGTGTTTGTCAACACAACACCATTTTGCTTAACACCTTGATGTGTGGATGAACAAATTCCTATTGCCAACACCTGCAGTACTTTAAGGTCTTTGAGGACCACAAGAACCAACTCTGTTCTGACTAAGCTGGCAGAAATGACAGGAATTAAGAATTGTAGAAGAGCCTGCAATCAACACTAACAGGAGCTAAAGGGCAAACCCTCCAACTGGGGGCCAGGGTCTAGATCACGTCTACAATAAATCAACAAGAAGTATTTCATCCACAATAACCAGGATAAGCATGCATAAGTACGTATAGAAGTGAAATTATTAATCTCATGAAGAGGACCTACATTTACTCATGTGCTATGCTGAGGAGAGGGGAAGCACGAGACTGGGCATTGCTTGAAACCAGATCTGAGCAGACATTAGAAGAAGGAGAAATGTTAGAAGGGGAAGCAGTGGAGACTCATTGATAAACGAAGCCCTAGGTGAGGTCTGTCTCACCATAAATCAACTTCTCAATATCGGTTGTGTTGTAAAGATAATTCCCTTAGCCTGGTACAACTGCCTCATTAGTTTGGATCTTGGAAATAAGAAGGTTGATAGGCTTATGGTAAGAGGAATGCTGTTATCAGAGTAGACAGAGAGGGTTCTGCCAAAGTCTCTCTTTGAAGAAGTAGAGAGAGGAGTTTCTACCTGGTATATTATTATCTCTTGGCATTATAAATTATGAGAAAAATAACTTCAAGAGTGAAAGGTTTGCTTTGGCTCATGGTCTCTGAGGTGGCAGTCTACTGTCAGCTGGTTCACTGCTGTGGACCTGAGGTAAGTGGAGGTTGTGTTGACAGGGCATGGTAAGGCAAAGCTGCTCATCCCATGGTAGTCAGCAGAGAGGAAGGGAAAGGAGCAGAGAAGAAGGGACCATGATAAGATATATCTTCAAAGGCACCATGCTGCATTTCCTCTAACCTAGCACTGCCTCCCAAGGCCTATTCAGCTAGGAACTCATCAGTGGACTAACCTACTCATGCACTAAGAAGCCCCTTCCTGATTCAGTCACCTTGTGGCCCCACCTCTGGACAATTCTACATTGGGAATTGAGTCTCAGCACTCAAGTCTCTAAGGAACATTTTGTGTTAAGTTGTAACAACTGCCCTGCTCCATGCGTCCATTCCCTGTAGCAACTCTACAGGAGCAATTTAAGAGCCCTCCTAGCACAGCATCACTAGGATACTGTAGCAGAAATGCAGGACCCTTCCAATGACCCCTCTGACCCTTCTCTTACCTCACCATGCAAGCAAAATCCACAAGCAGAAGTTCTGGTTGAGGTTGAAGGGAATCATAGAGGATGGAGATGACAAGTATCATTTACATCCACAGAACCCCTTGCAGCAGTGAAAGCCATAAACTTATCCTTCAGTTCTTCTATTTGTTTGCAACCATGGCTGGCCACAAATGTGAAATAGGATGAGAGGGAGCAAGCTTAACATGAGGTGCAGGTGGTTCTGAGGGAAGCAAGAAGAGCATCTATCAGTAGCATCTATCAGTTCCTTCCTCATGTCCCCTTGCCATCATTTTCTTGGCTCAACTTTTCCACTTCTACCACCTTCAACTGCTGTCTGAAGGCCTTCTCTTTGTGCTGAAACCAATGGTAAGTACCTGGGAATTCATTTATCCTCATGAATATCTTCATGAAGACATCAATACATCAACATCCTCATGACTACATTGTCCTGATGTAACTCTTGACCAATGCCAAGGATAGGTGTCTTGGCATTGATTATCCCAAATAATTGGAATCTTTGTTTTAGAATCTTTTTTGAAGAGACACACTTGTTTGGCAGCTATTTTCTGTTATGCAACAGCAAGGAAAGAGTTATTTACTGGATTACATATTTCTGTAAATAAGCTAAAAATATCTACTCCTCTCCCTAGCATATTGTTTCCATTCCCATAAGGAAAGGAAATAAAGCTTTGAACTGTAGACCTCCTCAGCCTCCTTAAAGGAATTGGTAAAGGGATGAGACCATCTATGAAACTTGAGATTTCTTCACTTTAGATGGAAGTACTCAGAATGAATGCAAATTAAGCAACAAAACTCTAATTCTTCTGGAGGAACACTTAGCATAACTATTAACTAGATCCTCTATAAAGTGCTTTATGTTCATTATTACATTTTATTCTCATGGTAACTTTATGCAACACCATTTTTATTTCCATTTTACAAGTGAGTAAATAGAAGAAAGATAAATTCATCTGGCTTGCAATAGGAAACTTGGGCATGGATGCTTTGCAATTCCACATACACACTTTCTACCTAGGCAGTGTGAATTTCCTACAATAAAATAAGTCTGTCCTACAGTAAGTAAGTCCACAGCTAGTAGTCTAGGTTTTGAGCTTTGAGAATACAGCAATTACTGCAGCCCTCAACACCAGAATTACTATAAAGCCTAAGGCAGCATTAAGTGGAGAACAGGAAGTGAATGTAAGGGTAATCAAAATATATGGGAATGCTTAAATATAAAAAAAATCCATTACAATAAAAGACATGTGGCTGCTAATACCCCTCAAAATATACTCCTCACTTCCAACTATCTACACTTATCTAACTTACAATTATCTATACTTTTTAAAAATTTATTTATTTGGTATGGCATCTTGCTATACAGCTCAGACTCACAGTGATCCTCCTGTCTCAGCATCCCCAGCTCTGGGAGTATGGGCCTGTGCCACCACACCTACTTTCAGTAATTGGCCAGGTGTATCAGGGTGCTGGGGCTGGCATAGCATCTGATCAAACCCAGGGATTGAACCCAGGTCCTTACACTTTCCAGGCAGGAACTTAGCCCACCGAGCTATCTTCCCAGCCCCAGCTATCTACACTTAGATAACCATTCTTGTCACTCTCTGAATCAGCTCTGAAAATTCTCTTTCATAAATATCTTTATGAGGCAGCCAAAATTTCAGGGGTTGCTTCCAAGGGCTCCCCAACAGAAAAGTAGTTTTATAAGAACACCGCAGTGTGGTCTCAGCCACCTTATCCAACAGGTCTGGTGCCACATGGCTTTGGCTCTTCCCAAAGTCAAAATGACCACAAGAGGTAAATATTTGGGCTTGATTCAGAACATCAAGACAGCAATAGCAACACAACTAAGATATGAACGGGGACTTTGAGAACTGCTTCAGAAGGTGGCAAGATCTGAGGGTACATTCCAAGTGAGGGGCAGTGGGAGGGCGGATTGATGGCTATATGGTATGCACTGTAAGACAAAACCACACAAACTTAAAATGTAAAGCTTCCCTGTATTTTCCAAACACAATTGATAACTATCAGGGCTCCAGCTATCACCTGCTCTGCACAGCACCTGGAAAGTAAGCAGCCACAGCTGAAGCATAGAAAGCACAGGACGTGCACAGAATGGCACCTGCAGTCGGCAGCTTTGCTATAAATCCATAGGACAGGATAACGCACAAGGGAAAACGTGAAGTAGAGTGCCAACAGCGCAGCTTATAAAGTAAAACATTGATAACCTAGAGCTCATTAAAATTAAAATACAGGGCTGGTAAGATAACTCAGCAGTCTAAGATTCCTACTTAGACAAGTTTAGGCAGGCACGCAGCACCACAGTTCATTCCCCAACACCACCTGCCACACCAGCCCTGCCCTCAGGGTGGGCTGAGCCAGGTCCCCCCACCAATATATATATATATATATATGAAAAAAATAAAAAACAGCAATAAACCAAAACTTTTATTCTGTGAAGTAAACTACATAAAGACAAGATATTCATTAGGAGAAAATACTTGCAAACCACATGTCCAACAAAAATAAATAAATAAATAAACTCAATAGTGAAAAAAGTGGGAACCAGGAGATGGCTCAGTGGAGATGGCCTGGTTCCACCAAAAAAAAAAAAAAAAAAAAAAAAAAAAAAAAAAAAAAAAAAAAAAAAAAAAAAAAAAAAAAAAAAAAAAAAAAAAAAAAAAAAAAAAAAAAAAAAAAAAAAAAAAAAAAAAAAAAA
>PVKA01021615.1:0-38407 GCA_004027165.1 Ctenomys sociabilis | reverse complement strand
GTCCTCTATCACCCCTCCTATTCAATATAGTGTTGGAATCCTTAGCAACAGCCATTAGAAAAGAGGGAGAAATAAAAGGAATAAGAATAGGAAAAGAAGAAGTTAAATTATCACTATTTGCAGACGACATGATACTTTACTTGGAAGACCCCAAAAATTCCACCAAGAAACTACTAGAACTGATAGGGAAATTCAGTAGGATAGCAGGATACAAAATCAATACGCAGAAGTCAATAGCATTCCTCTATACAGATAATAAACAGACTGAAATGGAAACTATAGAAACAATACCTTTCACAATAGCACCGCAGAAAATGAAATACCTTGGGATTCACTTAACCAAGGAAGTCAAAGATCTTTTCACAGAAAATTACAACACCCTTCTATATCTCTTTGACTGTGTTTCATGTGTTCTGTTTCTTTTCTGTATTGCTCATTCAAGGAATCCATCATATTTTTTATCTCCTCAATTTTTTTATCCATGTCTTCTTTAGAGGTAGTTATTAATTCTTTTTCTGCAGTGTTTCTTCCAAGTTGGATTTCCTCTGTATATTTCTGGACTTGTTTCGGTATTTCAGATCGTATGACTTCAAAAAGTTCTTTTTAGATTTCAGAACTTATTTCTGCTTTGAGATCCTCATGATCTTTCTGCTGTTGTTTCTTTGCTTCAGATGCTATTAATTCATATATATCAGTTGGAATAGTGCTCTCTGCACTGGTTCTGGGTGAGCATCGTTTTTCCACCCAATGTTTCTGGAATTCATTCTTTATTTCAGATTCTATGTATTCAAATATTTCTTTTTTAATTTGGGGAATTACTTCTTGTTTTATTTCCTCTATAGCTTTCTGCTGTTGTTCCTTTCTTGCTGTATCTGTTAGTTCATTCGTTGCAGCTGAGCTAGTGTCCTCTGCCCTTCCTGATGGACTCGAGGTCTGGGATTGCATTTTTCCCCTCCTCTTTGTCATTTTGTATAGCACTGATCTTTGACCTTTGGTGTAGAGCTTTGGTGCAGCTATAACCTTAGCTTGTTATGAGATTTGGGTGCCAGTCTATTAAGTTTGAGATTTTCCCGGTATGCCTATCCTGGGTCTAGCTTTTGTGTTCAGTTCCTTTTTTGCTGCAGCTCCTTTGGTTCCCCTCTGTTGGTTCCCGGGGTCAGCCCTCCTGTGTCAGGCAGGTCATTCCCCAGGTGGGTGGGCCTGGGCTTTGGTGGGTCTTCTGGGCTCACAAAAGGATAGTGCATAATCTTATTTACTGAGTAGGCTGTACTGAGCCGAGCAGCTTGTGCTGGGTCCGGGTCTACAGGCCGTAGCCTGAGAAGGCTGGGAAAGGTCCCTCTGGTGTACTGGGCCTGGAGCCCTCACTCACAGTCCAGGCAGTGCTGGGTTTCAGTCTGTAGCATGGGACCATGGATTGCTGAGTTATGTCCCTCCAGCGTGGCAGGCTTGGAGTTCACTCCAGGCCGACCTGCACTGGGTCTGGGGCTTTAGGGTGGGACCAGTAATCACCCGGAAATGTTTCTCTGGCACAGTGTGCCTGGAGCTGTCACTGGGCCATAGGGGATGGCGGGCAGCTTAATCCGTGGGAAATGTATCTCAGGCCCAACGGGCCTGGAGTTCTACACTCACTGACCTTTGATGCCCAGAGAATCGGGGAAATTCCCACTCAAACAGTGGGCTTTAGGTCAGGGATCCAGGGAGGTGCTGGTGAGTGGGTCCTGAGGTTTCAGGCCAGTCACTGGCTTGGAGGGGTTGGGGACAGGGATCTGCTTAGCGCGCGTGGGTAGAAGCCAAAGGCTCTCCCTCAGACTCACCACACTCTCACTGATCTGTGAAGCCTGGAGAGTCCTGTAAATTCACTCTCCCTGGGAGAGCTTGGCGCGGGAACCAGGAGGCCGCTGGAGTCAGCCACTGTCTCAGGCCAGTCTCAGGGGCGGGGCAGGTGCGGGCCGGTGGACAATACTCTGTCTTCTGTACATTAAATAATATTAAAAGAAACTTTATAAATTTCAGCCTATTCACTTTTAGAGCAACATGCCTAAGGATCTCAAGAAATATGATAATCAGGCAATTTAGTATTATTTGTGCAAAGCTGACACCCAGAGGAGTGCGCTCAGTGTCTAGGAAATTTATTGATCTGCACTGTTCAAGGCCATTCCTTAGGAATTTATGTCATGTCTTGCTTCAGCATTTACTCAGGCACAACCCAGAATCCCTTATTTTAAGCCCCTGACTAACACTCTTCATATTAATTTTCCCTTATCAGCTTCCTCTCAGTTTGCAATTGGAAATACGCACCAGGCTCTTCCTCTGTGCCAGGTTACGAATCTCAGTGTGATGAGGTCTGTGACTGTGCTGTGCAGTGTACAGAGGCAACAAGTTCCTGAAATATGGATCTGTGACTTCACCCCCCTCCAGATCTGCAATTACTTCACCAGTAGCAGCAATGATGCATGATTAGAGAGCTGAGAATCATTCTGACAGCCTTTCTCCCAGATGACATTTGTCTACAATAATTATAGCGTTCTTGCCAATATGTCCCAAAAGAATACAGGAGCAATGATATTGCTTGGAGAGAGGTTTGGGACCAGAAAAAACTATTGGAGCAACAGATTCCTACAGTGATTTAATGTTCCTGATGAAATGGAAAGAAACAGATGAGGCTGATGTGGTTCTCGAGGAAGAAACTAATATGAAAGTTCCATAAGTTGTGATAGCATTTTATGAAGAGACTGACATGGCATACACACCCTGAGCATGTGGAAACAAAGAGAAAGAAACCGCAAAAAGAAAAAAGGAGGGGGTGGTCTCTTGTCATTTCTCTTTGTACATAATACATTCGCCTGCCTTCTACTCAACCCCTTCTGACCTAGACAATCCATAAAAATATGTGCTTACCATTGTGAAAAAAAGGGAAAGAAACAGATGTGTAAAACCAAATGCTGCATATAAGAAACAAAACTAACCAAAAAAGAAACTCACAGACTGAAAGTCAAAGAATGGAAAGTAATATCTCATGTAATAGAAACTTGAGAAAAACAGAAGTAGTTATTCTTTTTTCAGAGAATGTTAACTTCAAGGCAAGACTGATCAAAATAAATAAATAAGGCCACTTCATACTTCTTAAGAAAAATTTGATTCCATGAAGAAGAAAAATATAACAATCATCAATATATGTGCACCAAATACCAGTGCACCTAATAGTATGAAACAAATATTGGACCTGGGACATAGCTCAGTTGTCTAAGTACTTGCATGACAAGCACAGGGACCTGAATTCAATCCCTGCTTCAACATGCCTTGTGAGTCCCAACCTGGGGGTACAGTGCCCGCCACCAAATCTGGGCATTGTGGTGTTCATCTGTAATCCCAGAGATGAAGAGCAGCAGAAGAATCACTATGAGACTAATTTGCATGAAGTGAGCCTGTACCAAATACTTAAATTTTAAAAAATATATTAACAGACGTAAAAAGTCAAATAAGCAACAATAAAATTGTAATG
The DNA here is from genome assembly GCA_004027165.1 of Ctenomys sociabilis. Classification (NCBI taxonomy): domain Eukaryota; kingdom Metazoa; phylum Chordata; class Mammalia; order Rodentia; family Ctenomyidae; genus Ctenomys; species Ctenomys sociabilis. The sequence goes on along the minus strand of PVKA01021615.1, from coordinate 34,905 downwards.
GGAGACATTGATAATGTCACAAAGAGATAGACAAAAAAAAAATGAACAGAAATATCAGTCTTGGGGTTGGGGAGATGGCTCAGTGGAATAAACACTTCCCAGGAAGTGCAGGGGCCTGAGTTCGATCCCCAGTTCCACAAAACGAAAGAAAGAAAGGAAAGAAAGAAAGAAAGAAAGAAAGAAAGAAAGAAAGAAAGAAAGAAAGAAAGAAAGAAAGAAAGAAAGAAAGAAAAGAAAAAGAAATATCAGTCTTCTTAGCTTCGGATGCATTTTTCAAAAATAGAATACACACTAGCCCAGAGCACATGTTTCAGTGAATGCAGAGGAATTGAAATTATCCCATGCACAATAATAAGCTTCTCTTCTGGAGGGTTAACAACCTAAGTTTGCAGACCAAACATTCGGGGAAAGAGGGCTGCAAGGACAGCCAACATTTTGGCCATAGCCTTTCAAAGTCAGTGAGGACACAGGACATCGGAGAACCTGTACTGTAAGATCATTTAACTCAGTTGCATCCCAAATGTTCTGATCGAGGAGATATGGGGCCACAGAGGAAAATGATGATGATGTAGAGCGTGTCCCTAAAGAGAGTCACATGGAGAGAAGACATTCTCTAAAAAGAGCAAACAATTTGCAATGACCGTACAAATTAGCGTGACTCATCCATGTGGCTGACACTGACAAAAGATCTACAAAGTGCAATACTGAGTTTGGAATAAGCCCTGAGAGCACTTGACTGACCTTGTCAGATACAAAAGTTGCATTTTTTGTTCTGTAGGTCTTGCTTTATCTTGGTCTTAACCATTCAGCAGAAAAATGTAGAAATGTGGTATGAGAAATGAAGTCATGTTAATATACTGAGCTCTGGAAGGCTCAACTCAGCAACTTTGGACATTGCCAGTCCTGTGGATAACCCACTACTATTGCGGACTACTGGACTATATTAGAATATTTTGCTGAATCTATGCACCTACAATATTTGGATGGCAGTGGAATACCCATCTCTGACAAAACTAAACAAAAAAGGAGATATAAATGAAGGACAATTTTGTGTCAGTATCAGTAAGTACAAAATACTTAGGACAGATATATAGCTACTTTCTCTTAATTCAATAAGAAGAAAGATTTTACTAACAGTGTTTGGACAGGATACCATGTCTGCATCTTGTACTAAGAATGACTACTACAAAGATAATAATATGCAATGTGATCGTTGTAACTCTCCTACCAACCTGTTTTGAAGCTGCTTCACTCAATTTTTCTCAATAAAAATAATAACTATAAAAATAAAATTATCCCATGTTCATTTTCTGACTGTGATGCACTGCAAATGGAAATCTGTGACAAAAGAACCCTCAAAACTGTGTAAACATATGGAAAGTAAATGGCACCCTCCTAAGCTTTTCATGGATGAAATTAAATGATATTTACAATTAAATGACAATACTATGGTATGCAATAAAATCAGTCCTAAGAGAAAAATTTATAGTAGTAAACTCTTCAAGAAATCAGAGCAAGCTCAAATCAACAGCCTAATATTGAAACTCAAATTTCTAGAAAATGAACAAACAAAATGCAAAGGTTATGGATTGAAATCAAAATGAACGGGACTGAGGCTAAGAAAACAATACAATGAATTGGTGAGTTGAAGTGGTGGTTGTCTGAAAGCTTAAATGAATTGACAAATACTTAGCTACCTTATCAGACAGAGAAACAAGCCTCAAATTCAATCAATTAGGAATAAAAAGGATGAAAATCACAATGGATCCTGCACAAATCCAGATGATCACTAATAAGTACTTCAAAGACCTGTCCTCTCGAATGGATAACTTAGAAAAAGGAACAGATTCCAGGATGCAAGTGAAATGCCAAACTGAATCAAGAAGACAAAAATTCTGAATAAATCAGTATCAGAAAATGAAGTTAAAAACGTAATTTAAAACTTACCAACAAAGAAAATCTCAGGTCTTGATGGATTCACTGCTGAATTATTAAAGAAAATTAGAGAAAAGCTAATGCTACTTCTAAACTCTTTAACAAAATGCAAAGGGAAATGATACTCCCAAAATTATTCCTGAAAATAAGCATTCCACTGATAATAAAACTAGAGAAGGACTAAACCAAAAGAGAAAACTACAGGGCAATCTCCCTAATGAACATAAATGCAATAATCCTTAATGGGATACTGGCAAACAGAATGCAGCAAATCACCAAGATTATGCACCCTGACCAAGGAGACTTCATTCCAAGGTTGCAGGGATCATTCAACATATGCAAATTAATTAATGTCATTTTCTATATCAACAGAGCCAAAAACAAAAATCACTTGATCATCCCACTAGATGCAGAAAACGTATTTAATGAAGCTCAACATCTATTCATTAGATTGAGGCTGTCTGCCCCTTCAGCCAGCTGCACATTCCATCGCCATTGCCATTGCCACTCTGCTCTGCAGTTGTCTTCGCTGGAGGTGCGGGGGCGCTGGGGTCAGGGATGAAGGGTAGAGTGCAAGGAGAGGGGGAGAGGGCCCCATCGGAGGTTGGAGAGAAAAGGCAGGGAATGACCCCCCAGCAGACTGAGCAGCTCAGGAGGAGGCACAGTTCCTGGCAGTGTCTTGTGGTGCAATGGATCCCGCGGGCCAAAGCTGGGGAAGGAAACACAGGGCCTGGCCGTGGCAGATAGTGAGAAATTGGACAACCAATGGATCAAGCATTTCAAGAACAAAGGCCGCTACTTGGAGACAATGAGAAGACAGCGAAATGAAGTGGTAGTTGAATTAAGGAAGAATAAAACAGGTGAACATCTCTTAAAGAGAAGGAATGTACCACATAAATGTGAAGACTCTGATATAGATGGTGATTACAGAGTGTAAAACACGTCTCTAGAAGCTACTGTTCAAAATGCTTCAAGTGTTAACCGATGTATTCAGTTAAGTGCAGTTCAAGATGCTAGGGAACTTTTGTTCAGCAATCAAAATCCACCAACTGATGACTTAATAAAATCTAGAATATTGCCTATTTCAGTGCATTGTCTTGAGAGAGATGGCAATCCTTCCTTACAGTTTGAAGCTGCATGGGCTTTGACAAACATTGCATCTGGGACCTCTGAGCAAACTCAAGCAGTGGTTCAGTCTAATGTTGTGCCACTCATATATATGTTTGATCCATGAAACTTGGCTCATGGGATCGTCTGCTGCATTAATTCAGGAAAGAAAATGTTAAAATTTCATTTGTAATCACCAAAAATGCCCAAATGAGGTCAAGATGGCAGTAAGAATGAATGGCAAATGTAATGAAAACTTTACGTAGGTGCTTATTTAGGCTGTCCAAAGTGAAAAAGGGCTACAGGTCACAAATCTTCAGTGCCTGAGAAGAAACATTGACTTGCTCTATCAATTGAGGGGAAAGTGAAGTAATGCCATCGTCAAGCCTTGTAAGCATAAAAGAGAATAGGATGCCTATATTCAAGGAAAATGAGTCCAGGCCTTGCCATGAAGCAGTGTGCAAATGGACATGTTCAATGAATGTCTGGCCCAGTGATAAAGAACCAGATTCATCTTTCAAATCCAGGGCTCTTCACTCATGAAGCAGAATCCTAATGCTGGAGTGACTATGTACGAGAGTGGTGTGGTGCTGTATTGGACACATGGAAGCTTGATTTGACTTCAGGGGGCTGATAAAAACCTCGTAAATCATCCAGAGCCTCTGCCCCGAAGAGCTCCAAGGGAGTGATCAGCCTGAGAAACCCCAGACCAACCTGCCCAGCAACTCCCCAGAACCACTGGCCCCAAGTCCACTGAATGAGTGAGAAATTTTCTGACTCTCCTCACAACCAATCCGGATGAGCCCGATTCAGTGAGTGTGTGGGAGAGACTTTGGTTTTTCCCTGTACATCCCAAGATCTCTGAGCAAGCAATCATCTTGAGACACCTCAGACTGGCCTACCTGGCATCTCCTTGGAGCGACTGCCCCCAAACCATCCAAGCCAGTGAGAATTTTTGTGACTATCCCGGCACTCAATCCACCCTCGCTCAGCTTAGTGAGTGTGTGGGAGAGCTACTGCACTCCCCATTGCTCCCACGACCACAGACCCAACACAGGGTAACCACAGGCTCACAGTTGTACCAGAAGAGCTGCAGCAAAAACAAACTGAACACAACAGCTAGATCCAGGCCAGGTATAACTGGATAATCTCAAACTTAGTAGACTGGCACCAGAATCTCATTATGCACTAAGGTCATAACTGCAGCAAAGCTCCACACCATAGGTCAGAGGTCAGTGCTATACAAAATGACAAAGACAAGGAGCAATATGCAAACTTAGGCCTTGAGTCCAACAATAAGTGCAGATGACACTAGATCAGCTGAAATGAATGAATTAACAGAGGCAGAAGCAAAAAAACAAAAGCAGAAAGGGATAGAGGAACTCAGACCAGAGTTAGCATCTGAAATAAAACAAGAAGTTTTGAGTATATAGCATCTGAAATAGTGAATGAAATCCAGAAATGTATGGGGGAAACCCAATGACCACCCACAAAAAGTGCAGAGAAGACTCTTCTAATGTGTGATTAATTCCAAAATGTGTGAATTAATGGTGATGCAAGAAAAGAAACAACAGAAAGGTAAAGAGGAACTCAAAGCAGAAATAATTTCTGAAATAAAAAGGAATTATTTGAAATCATAGCATCTGAAATACAGAAACAACTCTGGAAATATATGGAGGAAACCCAATATGAAAAATACTCTGCCATAAAAGAATTAATAGTTACTTCTAAAGAATACATTGATTAAAAAAAAATAGAGGAGATAAGGAATATGACGCATTCCTGGAATGAGCAATACAGAAAAGAAATAGAAAGCATGAAGCAGACTCAAAGAGATATAGAACAACATAAAATCTCAATCACGAGCCTACAAAACCGTTTGAGTGAAAGCAAAGACAGAGTTTCAGATCTTGAAGATGCTGGCGCAGCTAGTGAAAAGATGAGAAAGGATTTCTTAGAAGCAACTAGGATGCAGGAAAAATAATCCATCACATGCAAGGTGATGTCAAGCTGAACAATGTGAGATTAATTGGCATCAATGAGAATGAAGGAGTCAATAAAATGATATAAAAAGAATATGGGCAGAAGAAACAACAGAAAACTCCCCAAATATCAGGAAACAATCTAACATTCAGTGAACCGAAGCATACAGAATACCAAGTAACTTCAACCCAACTAAAAAAGCATTGAGACCTATAATATTCAAGATCCCAGAAATCCAACACAAGAATAATATACTGAAAGCTGCTAGAGAGAGGACGCAGATCACATTCAAAGGAAAACCCATCAGAATTACAGCTGACTTCTCTACAATAACCATGAAGGCAAGGAGAGCATGGAGGAGAGTTCTCCAAGTCAAGTATGAAAACAACTTCCAGGACAGACTACTGTACCTCGAAAAATTCTCTTTCAAATTTGAAGGAGAAGTGACATACTTCTACGACAAAGAACAATGAAAGAATTTCATGATGACAAAGCCATCCCTTCACAGGGTATCTCTCTCTAGAGAGAGACCACAATTACAGAACTCCACGAATGAGAATGGAAGGAACCCACTAATCAGGGCAAACAATTAATCACAGGATAAAAAGTAGTAAATAACAGCAAATAAATATCATGACAAACATAAGTCAACACATTTCATTTATAACTGTCAGTGTAAATGGAATCAATTCACCAAATAAGAGAAATAGACTGGCACAGTGAATTAGGAAATAAAATCCAACAATATGCTGTATACAAGAAACATACTTAACTCAAAAAGACATTCATAGGCTTAAAATCGAAGGATGGAAAACAATGCTACATGCCCCAGCACATCAGAAAAAAGCAGCTGTAGAAATTCTGTTCTCAGATAGTCTCAACTTCAAACCAAGAAGGATAAAACGACACAAAGAAGGCCATTATATATTGGTTAGGGGAAAAATTCAAGAGCAAGAAGTAACACTTATAAATATCTATACATCAAACACAGGAGCACCCAACTATGTAATACAAATCTTAATGGAGATGAAACATCTAATATCTAAGGCCACAATCTTAACATGAGACCTTAACACACCCTTATCTCAAAAAGATAGGTCAACCAGGCAAAAAAATTAGCAAAGTAGCAGAACTGAACCAGAGCTTGGAACAAATGGACCTGATAGACATATATAGAGTGTTCACTCAACCACAGCTGAATACAGACTTTTTTTCAGCTGCACTGGATCATTTTCCAAAATAGACCACATACTAGTCCATAGGTCATGCTTAAGTGTATGCAAGAAAACAGAAATTATCCCATGCATATTATCTGACCACAGTGTAATGAAACTGGAAATAAGTGACCAAAGAAATCAGAAAAACCTGCTAATTTCATGGAAATTCAACAACACCCTACTGGGTCACAGACGAAATTAAACAGGACATTCAACAATATCTACAATTCAATGAAAACTCAACCAACACTTAGCAGAACTTATGGGTTGCGATGAAAGCAGTTCTTAAAGAGAAAATCATAGCTGTGAACTCACACATTCGGAAAACAGAATGGGAATAAATAACCACCCTAATTTTGCACCTCTGACATCTATAAAAGGTAGAGCAAACTAAATCCAGAGCACAAAGATGGGAAGAAATCATAAAAATAAGAGCAGTAATTAATTCAATTGAAATGAAGAAAACAGTTCAAAGAATCTAGAAATCAAAAAGCTGCTTCTTTGAAACACTACAGTTTATAAGTCCCTAGCCAACCTCATCAAAAAAGGAAAGAAAAATTCAAATACAATCCTAGGAATGAAAAAAAAAGGGTGACATCACCACAGATCCACTGGAAATACGGATTATCAATAGCTACTTTAGGAAACTTTATGGCCACAGAATAGAAGACACAGAAGATGGACAGATTCCTCCAAAGGTACAGATTACCAAAGCTGAACTAAGAATATATAACAACTCTCAAAAAGCCAATAACAGCCAATGAAATATGAAACGTAATAAAAAGCCTGCCAACAAAGAAAAGTCCAGGTCGTGATGAATTCACAGCTGAATTCTACAAGAAACTTATAGAAGATACAATCCCTACACTCCACAAACTCTTCAATGAAATTGAAAAAGAAGCAGTCCTCCCAAAATCATTTTTGGAGGCAAGTAATATACTGATTCTATAAGAGCAGGGAAAGACACAACCAAAAAAGAGAACTCTAGGCCAATCTCCCTCATGAATGTAGACGCAATAATCTTCAATAAAATCCTAGCAAATAGAATACAGAAAATCAAGAACATCATACACCATGACCAAGTAAGATTCATGCCAGGGACGCAACACTGGTTCATTATTCAAAAATCTATAAATGTAATACACTATATTGATAGACTGAAATCTAAAAACCACATGATCATCTCAATTGATGCAGAGAAAGCTTTTGACAAAGTCCAACACTCATTCATGTTCAAAACCCACAGAAAATTGGAATAGATGGACTCTCCCTCAACTTGATAAAAGCCATCTATGAGAACCCAAAAGCTAATATAATTCTAAGTGCGGTAAAAATGAAATCTTCTACTCGTAAATCAGGCACAAGACAAGGATGTCCTCTAACACCCCTCCTATTCAATGAAGGTTTGTAATCATTAGCAACAGCCGTTAGAAAAGAGGGAGAAATAAAGAGACATGTACAGAAAAAGTTAAAGTATCACTATTTTCAGATGACATGATACTTTACTTGGAAGATTCAAACTATTCCACCAAAAAGCTACTAGAATTGATACAGAAATTCAGTAGCATGGCAGGATACAAAGTCAATACTCAAAAGTCAATAGCATTCCTCTACACAGATAATAAACACATTGAGAGGGAAACAATAGAAGCAATACCTTTTACAATAGTACTGTGGAAAATAAAATACCTTGGAATTCACTTAAGCAATGAGGTCAAACATCTTTCACAGAAAATTACAACACCCTAAGAAAAGAGATCATAGAAGATTTCAGAAAATGGAAAGATATCCCATGCTCTTGGATAGCAAGAACCACCATCGTGAAAATGGCCATACTCTCAAAATTGTTGTACATATTTAATGCAATCCCTATCAAACTAACACAAACACACCTCCCAGACAAAAACAAATCATTTCTGAAGTTTATTTGTTAAAAGAAAAGACCTAGAATAGCAAAGGCAGTCCTGGGCAAAAAGACAAGCCCGGAGGCATCATAATTCCTGACTTGAAATTGTAGTACAAAGCCACTGTGATGAAATGAACATGGTATTGGCAATGAGATAGACACGAGGATCAATGGAATAGATAAGAAAACGCAGATGCACACATTTATCTGATCTTTGACAAAGGGGCCAAACATGCTTACAGGAAGAAAGATAGCACAGCCTCTTTAGCAAATGGTGTTGGAAAGCCTGGCTTTCTACATGCCAAAAATTAAAACTTGACCCAGCTCTATCACCGTGCACTAAGATAAAGTCAAAATGGATTAAAGATCTAAACATTAAAACAGAAACATTCTATCTCCTGGAAGAGAAAGTAGGAGGAGCTCTTGAAGACATAGGGGTAGGTAAACAGTTCATGAACAAACATATATTCGCACGGGAAGCACTTGAAAGAATCAACAACTGGGATCAACTCTTCTTAAGGAGCTTCTGCATGTCAAAAGAAATTGTCAACAGAGTGAAAAGACAACCCACAAATTTTGAAAAAATCCTAACTAATAAGCAATCAGACAAAGGTCTGCTATCTAGAATATATAAAGAACTAAGATATAACAAGGGCCCTCAAATTTAAAGACCCAATTCAGAAATGGGCATCTGAGATGAATACACACTTCTCAGAGGAGGAAATTAAAGAAGCAAATAAAAATATGAAAAAATGCTCCATTCGGTAGCCATTCGTGAAATGCAAATTAAGACAAGACTGATATACTATTTGACTCCAGAAAGAATGGCTATCATAAAGAAATCAACCAACAACAAATGTTGGAGAGGATGTGGGGAAAAGGGAACACTTCTCCACTGCTGGTGGGAATGTAGACCGGTGCAATCATTGTGGAGATCAGTGTGAAGACTCCTCAAAAAAGTAGGACTGGAAATGCCATTCAAGCTGGGAATTTCCCCGGAGGAACTGAAAACAACCTGTCATAGTGATATATGTGTACTTATATTTATAGCAGCACAATTTGTGATAGAAAAATCATGGAAACAACCAAGATGCTCATCACTTGAGGAATGGTTGATAAAGATGTGATATTTCTATACAATGGAATGTTACTCAGCTCTGAAGAATGATAAACTTGAAGCATTTATATTGAAGTGGATGCCACTTGAACATGTACCCATAAGTGAAATCAGACACAGATGTGCAAATATTGTATAGTCTTCCTAGAAGTCAAAAGAAGAAATACAAATAGAAATGTACAACAACAACTAAAAAGAATTTAGCGAGATAGGGTAAACTGATCTGTATATGTACTATCAGATCAGGGTACTAATCAGATTTTGTTCTGGATGGTTAACCACCTAAATTCACAGACCAAATATTGGAGAAATGGAAGGGCTGCAAGGTCAGCCAACATTTTGGCCCTAGCTTTCAAGGTCAATAAGACTCAGGACATAGGAGAACCTGCACTGTAACATCATGGAACTGAGTTGTGCCCAAGTTTCCTGATCAAGGAGTTTATGGAACCATAGAGGAAGGCAATCGATGATCTGTAGTGTGCCCAGGGAGAGTCACATGGTGAAAATACTTTCTCTCAGGTTCTCACAGAGAGCAAACTGGTCAAGTAATGGCCATGACTCACCTACATGGGTGACCAACATGACTGACCCCCAACAAAGCATCTATAGATTGAGGTACTGGGTTAAAAGATAAACCCTGAGAGGATTTGACTGCCCTCATCAGAAACAAAAGCCACATTTTTTGTTATGTAAGTCTTTATCTTGGTCTTAACCATCCAGCAGAAAAGTATAAAAATGAGGTATATAAAATAAAGCCATAATTATAAGCTGAGCTCTAAATAGCTCTAGTCATCAACTTCTTCAGATAACTGACAATTTTTGTGGACTGCTGTGTTTGATTGTGTCGTTGGGTTCAGGCATCTATAATAATTGACAATGGAATGCCCTCCTTTGACAGGACTAAAGAAAAAAGGGGGGTACAAAGGAAGAACCATTCTGTGTTTGTATAGACAGTACAGTTAGGATAACTATACAGTACTTCTGTATAATTCTATGAGAAGCAAGATTTGCACTAATAGTGTTTGGAAAGGTTATTCTGTCAGGTTCTTGTACTATTGATAGCCACTAGGAAGACAACAAGGCAGAAATTATTAATGATTGAAACTGTACTATAATTCAGTTTTAAAAAATAAGATAAGTATACAGCTACTTTCTCTTAATTTACTGATTGGAGACATCTGCTCTAATGGTGTTTGTGAGTAGAATATCAAAAATGAGCCTTGTAGGACAAAAAACCACTACAAAAACAATATGCAACATTTTGATTATTGAATCTGTCCTGCTGATTTTTGATTTGAAACTGTCTCATTGCTATTTTTTCCTAAATAAAATAAAACACACAGTCACACACAAAAAGAAAAGTTAAAAAATAATAAATCATATATGTTTATATATAAAGTTATATTAATAAAAAGTAAAATGAAAGATTCATAATAGAAATTCTACTTTGTATATATACCAACTCACAATGATGAATGTAAACATTCTGTATTAGAAACGTATACTAATAAAAAATAAAACAGGGTATAGTAAAAAAATGCCAATATGCCATGTATTTATTATTGAATCGGTTCAGCTAATTTGATTTGAAAATGTATCATTGCTGTTTGTTCTTTAGTAAAATAAAATAAAATTTATAAAATATGATAAATCCATCTATTACAAGACAATAGCCAGCATAATAGTATTTATTTTTAAATTTTATTTTCATGGGTTTTTTTTGTATTTTAGGGAAGGTTCTTCAAAGTGATCAGACTCTTAGTGATTCTCCTGTCTACAGCCTCCCATGTACTGGGAATACAGGCACGTGCCACCATCTCTTGTGTATTATTTATTTAATTTCCTGTATATTAGGGAAAGTTCTATAGGGTGCTTAGGGTCTTATTACTGGATTGGACTTGCAGTGGTTCTCCTATTTACAGCCTCCAACATGCTGGGATGCAGGTGCTCACCACCACGCCCAATCTTAGTCGCCCTCTCAGTGTGCCCCGGGTGTTGGGGCTGGCACAGTAGGCCTGGGGATTGAACTTCTGGCCTCTGTGCCTGCTTGCAGGGGTTTGTATCTGCTGAGCTATTTGGCCTGTCTTCTGACATCATACTAAATGGTTAAACACTAAAAGCTTTCATTCTAAAATCATGAACAAAGCAAAGATGTCCATTATCAATACCCCTGCTCAAAAAATGTTCTGCTAAAAGATTAGCCAGAGAAATTAGATGAAAAAAATTAAAAGCAATAAAAATAAGAAAGGGAAAATTTATATTTGAGGATGACATGATGCTGTGTATAGTATTTAGTGCACATTGTATAGGATCTCACTACATACATGAGACTCATAGCTATGCTTCTGTTTTCAGCCACCTAAGCACTGAGATTACAGGTGCGCACCACCATGCCCATGAAACTGGACATGGTGTCTCATGGTGCACCAGAGGCCGGGCCATCACGGCATGCCAGGGATCAAAACCTAGTCACTGCATTTGCCTATGCAGGTGTTTAGTCCACTGCCTGGCATGATGCGGTATATGGACAACCACCACAACTCCACCAGTAGACTTCTAAATGTAATAAGCAAATTCAGTAGCAGAGCTGGTTACAAAGTCATTACTAAAAAATCAGTATCTTTCATGAAACAAACTTGATGAGGAAAAGATTCTCCATTTGGTTTCTAACTCCATTTTAGAAGTCATTTAAACTTTATTTTTTATTAATTTTATTGAGAAACAACAATGAGACAGTTTCAGAAGCGATTAATAGGACAGTTTCAATAATTAGTACAGTGCATATTGTTATATTCTTAGTGGTTATTCATAGGACAGGATGCAGACATGATATCCTGTCACTTAAACTTTAGGTAAATTCATTTCTTACACTCTTTCCTCTTATTTAACCCTAAAACCCATAAAGGCAACAAATTGCTAACTTAAGAAGAAAGTAGAACAAATTGTACATAAGTTAAAATTTAACCATACTAACAAACCCTTGGGAAATGTAAACATTGTGAATATAAAATATTTTTGTAAAATTCTAAAATGAAGTAATATAGTTACCATGGTTACTTATAGATGTATGAAAACACACTACAAAATGCTCTACTCATTGACATTCCCTGATTTTGCATCAGTTCCCTCCTTGCATCAGGAGCTCAGTCACCAGGACTGTGCTGAGAAGCAATTGATACTGAATGTGGTGGTGCGTGCCTGTAAGCCCAGCTCTTGGGAGGCTATAAGCAGGCAGATCACGAATCCGGTCTAGTAATGAGAGACCCTGGACACTCTGCAGACCCTTCCCTAAAATACAAAAACAAAAACAAATATTGCTATGTGTTCCTCAGACAAAGGACTACTTTCCCATTGAATATAAAGAATGCTTAAAAGTCAAATCCTCCCCCAAAAAACAAATCCCTCAAATTTAAAGACCAAATCTGAAAATGGGCATCTGGAATGGATGATAAAATGAAATGGATCTGATAAAATCTAAGCAGCAAATAAATACATGAAAAATTGTTCAGCATTCTTGGCAATTCAAAAAATGGAAATTAAAAACAGCACTGAGATTCTGTCTCACCCAGAAAGCATGGCTATCACAAATAATGGATGGATGTGGACAAATAATGTGGGGAAAAGGAATCCTTTTACACTATCAGGAATACTGTAGGTTAGTGCAACCACTATGGAATACATCATGGAGATTCCTCAAAAAACTAAGACTAGAGGTTCACTTTCATCCAGCTATTCCTCTCTTTGTATCTCTCCAAAAGAATTAAAAGTATAAAACAACACCAACATATGCACACCTATGTTCATATGAGGGACAATACTAGATCTCAGAAACTGTTCAAATACCCATCAACTGATGAATAAAGATGTGGTATTTTTATACAACGGAGCACTGTTCTGCCACAAAGGACAAGCTGGAGCTGTTTTTTCTGAATGGATGTACCTTGAGGCCATTCTCTTAAGTGAAGCAAATACATATGTAAATATCACAATGTTTCTCTGATGAGAGAAACCGGAAGTATAAATGAGGACCAAGATATGTAATAGATTTTGTGAAATAGTAAGAAAATATTCCAATGGGAAGGGGACCTAGGCAGGAGTGAGGGAATAAAGAAAGAAATAGAAAAATAAAATACAGAAAAAGAAAATAAAACAGGAAGCAAAGCTTTTGTAAATAAGGACAGGAAGAGAGGTTGAAGGGAGGGTAGGGGAAAAAGAAGAAAGAATCAAGCAAAATCATGTACAGATACACTATAATAAATGTTATTATATATACCTAAACTGTACTAACAAACTTAAAAAGTGAACTGTGAAATATGATTTCGTGGAAACATGAGCTTCTTGAAAAAAGAAAACTGATGAAACATGAATTCTGCCAATAAAATAGCATCAATGGCAAAGGTATTCAAATAATCATCCACATTCATTTATCCTTAGGAATAAGCATTTAGTCTAGGAATTCTAATTACATATCCTTTCACAAAGGATAAGTAAATGACAATGTAAAAATTGCAAAACTGAATACAGGAATAGAGTAATGAGCTCAGAAGTCAAAAGAGTATATAAACAAAATGATCAAATTATTTTAGTCTAGGAAGGAAGGTAAGAACATTATTGAAATTCATTTGCTAAAAAATTTTCAGGTGGTATTAAAGATAGATTACAGACTGGCAGAAAAATACAACCTTAATGGACCTTGAATTGAGACACTTGGAAAATAATAGTTTTAATAAGAAAAAAGTCAGTCTCTGGGAATCGGGAGAGAGTGGAGAGAAAGTAGAAATGAAGCATATTGGAAAACTAAAAAACCTTCTGGGACTGTCCCACCCCAGTGCTGAGAATGTCTCTACCCTTGTCCCTTCGTGGACACAGAATTCACGGCAACAACTTCAGGGAAGTTTCCACTTGGTGTCAATTACTGGTACCGGAATAACCCTCAAGCCTGTTGACTTGTCCTGGGAATAACATCGTAGCTTCTTCACAGGTGCACCTCAGTCCCACCGCTGAATATTTCATCGCCCTACCCATGACAAGGTAAATGCAGCTCTGTGTGCAGAGATAAACTCAGAGGATATCAATGTCTATAATTGCTTTGGATCCAAATGACTCATATTTACTGATGGCCACTATTTCGCTTCTCGTTCTGAAAATAAAGATTAACTCTCGTAAGTGCCTCCTGAAGGATCAGACTTCAGTGCATTTTGAGATACTGTAAAAGAAAGAGAGAGGGCAGGGAAGGGTATGGAGAGGACAGGCTTTTTTCCTTATACATCAGCGCAAGTTTCCCTAAGTCTTGCATTTCTTCACTGACAGAAGTGTAGGAAATGATATGGATACCTTGTTTGTGTGTGTGCATGTTGCTAGGCTGTAACAATATGTCACACAGGGTTATTGTGCTCTCACTCTCTCTTTTCGCTTAGGATGAGAACTATCAATCGTCCAGGCAACCAGGAGTGGACCTGTGGAATTACGATGTTCTGACACATAGAGTTTAGTGCAAATACTCAGACTATAGCTGGGTAGCACTCTTTTATACTCACCTCTGTGTATGCACGTATACACACACACACACACACACACACACACATGCCCCATATTCTGGTCTTATTTAACACATAGGCTTAGAACACCAGTGGAACCTGGAAAAGTGGATTTGTATAGGTTATCATGGGGCGCTAACATTGCAAACTTTTCTTCACCACTGAAGGGACATTTCAGAAGTAGCACTATGTGTTTCAGCTTTGGAACTTGGAGAGTTAATTTTTACACTTCTCTCCATTCACACAAACTGAGGAACTGAGAGCCTCTGAAGTATGTCTACGTCTCCTAACTTCTGAGCATCACTCTCACTCTTAAATTGGTAACATTCCTTGGAAAGAATAGTCATGAAAGCCTCTTCTATGTGATTCCAGATCAGTACTTTGGAACAAGAGATATTTGCAACTAGTACAACCACCTCCACATTTCACCTCATCTTGGGTAACTTTTATGATTTTAATCTACTGTGTTGTCTTGTTTCGGATAGTCTGTCAAAAGGAATGTACTATTCTCCTATGCCTGTGTTTGACACAGTGACAGATAAATAATGAATCAAGACTATACTAACATTTACCAGGAAACCCACGTGTTAATGTGCTGCAGAATGTGTAGGTACAATGGAACAGCACAGCTTCAAAATTATGTCAGATCTTTCATTTAACTTCAATGGCATGCTTTTTAAATAGTTTTGTTGAAGAACATATCTCTACCAAATTTTCATTGATTTATTGTTTAATTTATAGCATTGATGAGATATAGTGATAATTTATATGTAAAAAAATTTAAAGTGTGCAAGTAAAGAATTTTTGACATATGTATCCACCCATCAGATGCTTGCCATAAATACAATCCTAAGCTTATCCGCAGTGCTAGAACATTTCTTTGTGCTCTTTGGTAAGCCTTCTCTTTCATGTTGGTGCATGACATTCCCCAGGACCACTGAATAGCGCTGTGGTTGTGTAGAAGAGCTTGCATTTTCCAGAATTTTAAAAATAAATCCCTGCCTCATTTTCTACTTATATAAAATATGACCATAATATCTTTGGTACAGAACACTCAGCATTAAACTACATGAGAATGCTACATTTACAGAAAGTCATTAATAAATGTTTATCTACTAGTGTTTCCTTGGAAGGAGCTCTGAGTGACATATTGGGAATTGAGTTAGAAACATGTAGGATTTGATAGCTCTGTCTTAGTTCTATTTTTTTTCCAGGCAGCTTTTTCCTATCCTGATTGTGTTCACCTCTGCATATCCCTTCTTCTGTCTCTTCCAATTCTACCCTTGCTCATGTTATCTTTAAGCTAATGCCTTTAAGTCAATCCAGTATGATAATCAGAATTTTTCCTATCACTTTCACAGGGAAGGCTTTTCTCCAATGTCAAGGGCTCCAAATCGCAAATCTGCCTGTGCCTGTCTTACCACGATTTGGACCAATTCGCAATCACATTCCATTTTCATTTCCATTTTGTTTCTGATTAATGCTGATTCAATGTTTTAAAACTTCTTGGCTGTTTCTGTGGAAACTTTTATTGTTTATTTTTTTAAAGAGCAAACCATGTGGCTGAGCTATGAAGCAAGCAAGCCCAGTATGTGCATTAGCCTGAAGTAGCTTTCCCTCTATACCAAAGCCTAGTGGTTAAGAGAGGTACCCTCTGACTTATTTTAGTGAAAAGGTCTCTTGCAGATACCATTAGGAACTGGATGGGTTTAGATGACACAGATACCTTCTTTCTGTCTCTTTGTTGGCAGCTCCCAAATAAGAAAGATAATTGCCAATATAGTATTTTGGGTTGTTTGGGCATTAAATGAACTACTAAATGTTTACGCCAGCACCAGACACATAGTCAATTCTCAGTTTTTAGCTTTTACCATTCTTTTTCTGATATCATGAGGCAAAAGTCAGAGAGGTCATTTGGGAGTGGGTCTGGACCATGATCTGAAGTGGCAAGTACTTGAGATCCAAGCCTTGGCTCAGAAGGAAACATTTAGTTTAGATGCAATCCGTGACAAAGGTGCCTTTTGCCCTCTCATGTTCTAGAGACTCTGGCTCTGGCAGAGCTCTCAGTGTTAGAGGAAGGGAATGTGGGCATGTTGACTATCATCAGCGTGCAGGTTTTGTGCTCTTGTTTTTCAGGACCTCACTCAGCAATAGTGTTCTTTGGGGGGAGTGCTATTTGTTTGGACTTTTTGTTGTTCTGTTTTGGCCTAACTACTCTTTATAGAGCTCACATCATTAGGCTGCAGAATATGTTCATCTGGCAGTCAATCAAGTGGGTCTTGATTTTTGTGCTCAAAAAAGAAACATTATCAGGAAAAGGCAAATATATCATAAATTGCAAATATATGGATGTCAATCCGATTTAACGCAGGTGGGTCTTATTTCCTGCTACATTCTCTGTGCCAGACCCTATACCCTTACTCCAACAAAAGTCTGCCTTTTTCAACTTCTTTTTCTTTTTTCTTTCATTCTGAATTTTTAGGAAAGGCTCTATAAGGTGTTCAAGGTCTCACCACGAGATCGAACTCATCTTGATTCTCCTGTTTACAGTCCCCTAAGTGCTGGGATTACAGGTATGGGCCACCACCTCCAATCTCAATCGCCACCTCAATGCAACCCGGGGGGTAGAGGAGGAGTCAGGGCCAACACAGCAGGCTCAGGATCGAATCCCTGGCCGTGCACCTGCTTGCTGGTGCTTTAATGCACTGAGATATTTGGCCAGACCTTCTTTTTCTTTTATGTACTGAGGAATAGGTCCAGGAAATATTCAGACCAACCCCCAGTCCTTTTCATTTTTACTTTGAGATGGTATCTTGCTGAGTTGCACATCTTAGTCTTGAATTTGGGAACCTCTTGACTTAGCTTCCGGAGTAGCTGGGATTACAGGCCTGCACCATGAAACCTGGCTATGATATCATTCGTTGGGACCCACACTCTGCTGATCTCCCTAAAACTCCAGTGTTTCCGGAGGACATATTTAATTTTTAAAAATTTTGCACATTTTTCCAGAACATCTATTTTATTCCCTATATATGTAATTATAACTGTTGATGCATTGTGTTAAATAGAGAAGTTTAAAATCTTTACTAAGAAACTTAGCACTTCTGCATCCTGGAGTGTGGAGGACATGCTGCTTATACCTGAAGATGTAGTTATTGATTTATCATGTCAATTTGAGAAGTTTTAACTAAATGATTCAGCAGGGGGCCAGCATCCTCACTCCGCAAACATCCTCAAGCTAGAGGAGGGCATGAAGATGGTTTAGCTAATTTCCTCACAATGTAAAGGAGGATAGGAGGCACTCCTCTTTTTTACTTTTGTTGATTTTTTTGGCTTCCCTTACAATGAAAGCTTGCCCCTCTACCACGCCCCCCTGCTTTGGAGCCAGCTTAGTATGAACTGAAATCTCCACAAACAGTGAGCTAAATAGGCCTTTCATTCCCTAAATTTGGGTATCAGGCATTTTATCTCAGCAATGAGAGAAAAGTAATTAACACAGTGATATCCTCACTCTGTATTTATTCTCTCCCTTTGATCACAGAAAAAAAATCAGCTTTTAAAATCTTCATGCACTAATTACAAGGTGTGGGATATTATTGTGGGTTTAGTACTACAGATTGCTTTTTACTCAAGCATATGTTTCACTTACCTGTCTATTTATATATTTGGCAGTTTTGGATTGTACTCTCTTATACTGTAGAGACTGATTCTCTTACATTTCCGTAACAGGAACATAACAGAGTATAGAATATCTATCTTTCAGTAGACAGTTAAATTGACTCCACTAAGAATATTCAGAAATTCCAGTTCAGTTCTTTTAGGCTTAAGCAAATGAACTATCAGGCACCTGCCCCATCAATGCCTATTTAGGCATCAACAGGAGATTTGTATAGAGTTATGCCTAACATTTGAGGTACCATGACATAGCTCATTCTTTTTATACCTTCCTCCTAATTTTTCAGCCTTTGTTATTATCCTAAAGTAGGTTTTCTTGATCTTTTGACCAGCAGGGCTATGAAGATTTAATTTTGTTTTTTAGTCATTTTGTATGATTACAACCACATTTTGCTCTCAGGGTAAAAGTAATTTTTCAATGTTTATTTTAAAGAGAATAGAAAAAAAAGATAAGACATTAAAAATGGTACAGAATTTTAAAAAATAAGATGATAGGTATTCAGCAGTAGTTTATATATTGCACACAAGACACACTTCTAAGTGGTGCCACTTTCCATCTGAAATCCTCCTGCTTTTTTTCATTAATGAGTGGTTGCTATTTTAATATGTTGCTCAGGTGATGGCTATTACTGGTAGGAGAATTGGTTCAATTGAGTTTCTGCAGTTTTACTAGAAGTGAAAAATATGTTTTGGTGTCTGAGTGGATAACACAGTAGCACAACACCTGCCTGGCAAGTGTGAGCCAAGTGTGAGCTTGATTCTTGGTGCCAAAAACACAACAAAAATAATCCACACAAAAATAAAAAGAAAGGAATTTTTTTCTCGTAATTTGTCTATAGGTTTTGGCCATGAGAACTTTTCTTCCACTCATATGCAGTTAGCCTTGATCAATGTTTGATTGCCATGTCATTATAGTCACACATTACAGAGCCTTTCTCTATGTTGTCTTCTCATGCTTGTATGTACATTTTCATGTAAAATGTTCAGCTATTTGCCTGTTTATGTCTATCTCTGCTCCATCATCTATGTGAAAGTTTAACACTTGCGGGATGGATTTGATGGCGCATGTCTGTAATCCCAGCACTCAGGAGGCCGAGGCAAGTAGGATTGTTGCAAGTTTGAGACCAACCTTGGCTACAAAGTGTGCTCAAGGCCAGCCTGAACTGCATAGTGAGACCCTGTCTCAAAAAGGCAAAAAGAAATTTTAACATTTATACTCAAAAACACTCTGGCTCCCTATCTCATCACTTTTTTTTTTTACATGTTTTTTCTCTAAAAGCACATGTTAATTTTTAGTGTCCCTTTGCTACATAGTTTCAGATAAATGTAATTGTTATATTTACTTGGTCTTTTAAATATCTTAATGAAATTATAGAGGAACTGATGTCATATGCAAAAATAACAAATGTCTATTATTCAAGCAGATCTACACTGCTATCCTAATAGTATTTAACGTTTTTCTTACTATGTTTTTGTATTTATAGTCTTACATTCATTCAATAAAATTGTTGCTCTTTTGTGGGTTTGTAAATAGGTTTTACTCTGCTTACCTATATGTTGACTAGTATTTGTCTGTGAAGGGCATTAAATTATCATATTTATTCATTTTTAGAGCTGATTATATATAATATAATATATAATATGTATTATATACCCATTATAATAAATTTATTCATCCTTCCTTTTCTTTTCTTTCTTCTTTAGAGGAGGAGTTGAGAAATGGTATTACTCTGTAGTACAGGCTGGCCTTGAATTTAATATGTATCCCAGGCTAGCTTAAAAGTCATGGCAATCCTTCTGCTTCAGCCTCCAGAAATATAGGTGTATACATACATTTTTATTATAAAAATCATGTTGATGCTTTTTAGTAAATGGGTGTTTGAAAGAATTGTTGGAGAAAGTCATAAGAATTTTGTCCTAATATTGAAGGGTCCTTGCATTGCTGTCACATGTCTTACATATTCTTAGTATGTTCTCTCTTTTTGTGAATTTTTAAATTTAACTTAATTTTAAAGAGTAAAAGCAAACTGAAAAGCAACAACAAAAAAATCGAAACCAAAGACAGAAACAGAGTAACACACAGCAACACATATGATGTAAAATTTCAAAACAAGAATATCAAATTAACAATGGTTGTTATGTTATGTATATTTATCATTAAATCTGCTGCTCAGATTAACAAATATATGTATGTAAAATGAGTCAAATAATTAAACATTAATGCTTACTTTTTTACTTTTCATTTTTAATTTATTTTACAGAGAGCATAAAAATCCTCAATAAGACATTAGATGGTACACAATTAGAAGAGCTTTTTGTGTTGCACATTGCTGTCTTTGATGCAGTTGCTCAGATTACAGGTATTAGCATACATAGTTAGTTAAAGTGAAAATTTTAAATATTAACTTCTACCCTCAAAAACCTGATAGAAATTGGTGCTACAATCATCTCAAATATCCTATATATAGACTTGCATGTTTTTTCCCCTTAATTTTTTCCTATCTTTTCTACTTTCCTTTTCTTCAGTGTTTATCTTTAGGTACAGTTTCTTTCTGTTTTACTATCTATTATGCCACCCAGATTTTATTTCTCATTTCAGGTTCTTACACTAAGTAAATAGCCCCTCTTTTCTTATCTTATTCAGTTTCTTCTTTGCCCAGGGTCCTGGTGCTAATCTACGTTCCAAGACCTTCATCTTTAAATTTAAATTTAGAAACAGAGGGGCCGGGGAGATGGCTCAGTGGAATAAACACTTCCCTGGCAAGCGCAAGGGCCTGAGTTCAATTCCTGGATCCCCCCGCCAAAAAAAAAAGAAAGAAAGAAAGAAAAAGAAACAGAGTCTCATAAATGAATAAACTGTGAAGGTTTCAGTCAAACCTGTTATCTTCTTGCAGGGAGATAACTGGGATAGATTGTCCACATTACAATTCTGAGTTCACTGGTGAGAGCTGCCTTCCTCATACATGTAATCACTGTCCTCAAAAAGGGATGTTGATGAGAGACCAACAATTCCTGTCAACACGGAGAATATTGAAAAAAAAAGTCATACTGAGCTCCTACTCCATAATCTTTCAAAAATAGCACTAACTAATTTATTGTGACCCTGTAAGAATGAATCCTGTTGATTTGATCTTTGGATTACTTTTCCCAGCTCAAACTGCAATTGGGGTGGCGGGGAATATGTTTCTTCTCATAGTCTATGCCCCCACATCCTGTACTGGCCAAGCACTGCAGTCCACACACCTGATTCTCACTCACATGGCTGTGGCCAACATCTTGGTTCTTCTCTTCAAGGGGATTCCCCACATAATGTTAATCTGGGGAGTGACACCTTTGCTTGGAAAAGTGGAATGCGCACTTGTCTATTATATTCACAGAGTGGCCCGGGGACTTTCTCTCTGCACAACTTGCCTTCTGAGTAAATTTCAGGCCATCACCATCAGTTCCAGACATGGAAGGTGGATGAGGCCCAAAGACCGAACTAGGAAGAACATAAATTTCTCCTGTGTTCTGTGTTGGATCTTCAACTTGCTGATAAATACCTTTATTCCTATAGATATTGGGGGCCTTCAACATACACACAATTCAACCAAGCGAAGGAAATATATTCTATGCTCTTCTAAAGGTTCTGAAGCACCTTTAGAGTATACATTTCTATTGACTGTACCGGATATTTTGTTCCTGGGACTCATGGCTCAGGCCAGTATCTACATGGTATTTTTCCTATGTAGACATCAGCAGACGGTGAAGCATATTCACACCAGAAACAACTCCCGCAGATTCTCTCCAGAAGCAAAAGCCACTCAAACTATCATATTTCTAGCAAGTATCTTTATTTTGTTCTATTTAATCAATTCATTTGTTACAATCTACATTTCAAGTTTTTTAAAATCTTTTATCTGGCTCCAGCGGCCCAGCCAAATAGTGCATCGGATTATCTGGCTCCAGCATATGACTACATTTCTGGCAGCCTGCTATCCCACCATCAGCCCACTGATATTGATGCTTTGATATCCTTTCGTTTCAACTTCTTTCTCCTAAGTAAAAAAGGCATCAAGAGTTTTGACTGTCCCATCCACAAATGTTATTTAGTTTGTCAAGCAAGGATGCAATGTCCCAAAAAATACTGATAATGGAAAGTCTTGTATGAAATTGATTGAATCCTATAGAGCAGTGAGCAAACTTTTTAGCTTGGGGAACAGCTGAATCTGGAGATTGATCACATGTGTGGGTCTTGAGCAAGGCCAGTCCTGAGAACAAGAAGTTCCTAAGATGATCGCATGAACAAGCTGCTCAAGCTCATAAGATGCAAGACATTCATATACTGCCATGTGAACAAGTTACTTGGCAGAGAAGCATTATGTACCTCTACCTGCTGAACATAGGAATTAGTATAATGTGGTGGTTAAGCAGTTCCTTTCCTCCCATCCAGAGAGAGGTGTCGATCTGACCTCAGATTTTTGTATTTTGACTCTTAATTCCTACATCCTCCCACCATCCTTTCTTATGGAAATAGAGAGCTGTGCTGAATGTCACATCTTAGAGCTTTCAAAGATACCGGCAGCCCACTGTGGCATGCATGCCATAGGCTCATCACAACTGCTGCAGAGGTTTTCAGCTGCATTGAAAAAAGAGCCATGCAATCAAATAAATACAATAAGGCTTGGAGTGATCTGAGTGCCTGCCTAGAAAGTGAAAGAAGCTGAGTTCAATCCCTGGTACTGTGCTGGCCTTGAAACTGGGTGTGGAGGCACAAACATGTAATAGCATTGCTGGGAAAGCTGAGACAGGAAGATCACTATGAGTATGAGACCCTATACCAAATAAAATAAAATAAAATAAAACAAAATAAAATAAAATAAAATAAACACAATAGTATTTGCTCAAACTATCCTGAAGTTTGTTGCTAGAGCAACCTGTGGAAAATCATTTAATTATTGCATGACTCTTGGCATTTACATATAAAATTAAAAATTATATCCCCTGATGTTATTGTATAAAAATATATGTGTTAATGAAGCAGTATCTCCAGGGCATCTGTCAAAATACTCTTCTAGGAAATAGCATAAATATTGGCAAAATTATTAAAGTAAGCTTTTCTGTAACTCCAGCAATTGAGAACTTTTACGTCTCCACAAAACAGTGGACTGCTTGTCCTTGAGCATGCTCGATAGATGTAACCATTTAACCTTATTCCCAGGCCCCTACCAATAGATTTAAAAAACAGCAGTAGGATCACAGCAGTCATGAGAATTATCCTACTTATAATCATGAGGGGAGACAAATAACTTGGAAATCTTCCCACCCCATCCGAAGAAATGTCATGAAACACTTGCTTGAAAATCCATGACAAAGTTGCATTTATAGTCTTACTCATTTTTGATCTATATCATGGCTCCTGCTGAAAGGAAGGACTTATGCAAGGGAAGTAGAAAAATTGGTCTCCAATGCTTCTGGAGGCTACAAGTACAGACCCCTTGGGGAAAATGTAAGCCGGGCCACTAATGTATTAAGGGACATGTAAAGAAAGAAATAGTCACAGGGGGCATGAAACTACCCGTGACTTGTTCTGTCATGATCCACAGGAGTAAACACACCAAGACAGTCTGTATAGCCAGAAAACTTTGGAGATGGCACCAATTATTTTCTTCCAGTTTACCTTGAACTCTATGGTAGACTAAGGTAGACATGTAAACTACACGGTCATTCAAGTAATGCCTTGACACATAGAGTTACACATATGGGTTTTGGTAAAGGGTAGAAGACTTACTGGCTTACAAAACTTAGACGATCTCTGATCAAGGATAACTTGCCATCAGAAATTTCAGTGACTATACACAACACACAATATAGACTTTATGAAATTGTTCAAGAATGTCACTAAGAAAATTGAAACCAAAGTAGCAATAATAAAAACTGTAGGGGGATCTGATTTTCAAATTAGTAACATTATAATACCTAAAGTATCTAGCTTCATTAGAAATTTGGGTTATACAATGAGTCAGGCAAATGTGATCGAAAAATAAGAGAAAAACTTCAAAAGGGCATGAGAGCTAAGGCCTAAGCTTAAGTTTGTCTTGCTGCTTGCTTTACTGCAGCTCAAGTTTTGTAATCAGAATCACAGAAATTCTATTCAGCGTAAGGAGTATTGCTTACTTATATCTTTTGGAAAGCTGTAAGTGCCCATGGTGAAGTGCATAAGAAAACAGCAAAAGGCTCATTGCCATTACCCTTTCCTGCCTGCAACAAGAGAGACATTTGCCAAAACTCCCCACTTGGGGTCTGTTTGCACTTTATTTTAAAGAAGGATGCTTTTTATTCACTTTATAGAAGAGAATTGCCTTTAGAGCAGAGAGTTAAAGATTTTAGGGAACAGACTCTGGGACTACATTTCATTATTTATTTATTAATTTTTTTTTATTTTTTATTTTATTGAAGTAGAAATATCAATGAGACAGTTTTAAGATACCTTAACAGGATGGATTCGATAAATTAATACATTGCAAACTGTTTTCATACTGTTTTGGTATTGTACAAGGTGCATACATGATATTATACTTACATTATACCAAATGCCACTTATCAGTAAATTAAGAGTGTAGCTGTTTACTTATCTTATTTTTTATACCTCCATTATATCAAAGATTGTATAATTGATACTTTCCACCTTGTTATTTTCCTAGTGGATGTCCATAGTACTAGAAGCCGACATAATATCCTGTCCAACCACCATTAGTGCAAATCTTGGCTCTCATATAATTATGTAGAAGCAAGGCATAACTATCCCAACTGTACTGTCCATACACACACATCATGACTCTTCCCTTCTATACCCCTTCCTTTGTCGACACCTGTTGAAGATAGGCACTCCACTGTCATTCAACTAATTTAGGTGCCTGAACTCAATGACACAATCCAACACAGTCCAGCATTTCACAACAATAGTGAGTTATCTGAAGGAGTTGTCAACAGTAGTCATTTACAACTCAACTTATTATTATGGTCCCATGTTGCATACCTCATTTTTATATTTTTCTGCTGGATGGTTAGGACCTAGATAGAGCAAGACCTATATACCAAAACATGTAGTTTTTGTTTCTGATGAGGTCAGTGAAGTTCCCTCAGGGTTTATCTTATAATCCTGTAGATTATTCTGTAGATCTTTTATCTGTGTCATCCATGTGGATGAGTCACGGCCAATGCTTGACCAGTTTGCTTTCTGTGACAGCCTGAGAGAAAGTTTTCTCTCCATGTGACTCTCCCCAGGCACACTATAGAAATTTGATCTCTTTCCTCTGTGGCTGCATAATCTCCTCGTTCAGAAAATTTGGGACTCAACTGAGTTTCATGATGTTGCAGTACAGGTTCTCCTATGTCCTGAGTCTTCGCTGACCTTGAAAGGCTAGGGCTAAAATGTTGGCTGGCCTTGCAGCTCTTCTATTTCTCCAATTTTGATCTGTGAACTTAGGTTATTAACCATCCAGAAGAAAAGCTGATTAGTACACTGAAGCATATGCCATTCATTTTGCCTTATCTGACTCAATTGTTTTTAGTTGTATAGTCTCACTAGTATAAGAAGTGAAAAGAAGATATGTAGAACTACATTTCATTTACATTCCTATTGACTGTGTACTGTAGCCTGAGAGGTGGGTTGGTAAGGTTGCTGAGTGGAAGCAAAGAGTGTGGTCTTATACTTCTGGGTCAGGCACCCGCAGGACTCCAGAAGCAGGTTAAATTGTCCCCTCCCCACCCCAAAAACTTGCTTATTAAATGTTGTAGGGATTCATGACACATGGACATAGAGATCAAGATGTGATTTTGATTGGAGTTGTGAGGCTCAGAGTAGCAGCTGAGATTTTTGGGTACAGTGTGTGATGAACTCATCATTGTGTATGAAAATGTCACAAGAGTTAAGAAAATGGCCAGTAGAAGAGTCATCCCTTGTGGCAGTGAGAGAATCACTCTAGATTTTGTCCCTTGCTTTGGAGAGAGGTGTTGGAAAGGGCACTAACTATCATAGAATGCTCAGTAAATGTAAGAATGGATGATTTAATCATATGGCGTTTCTGTATTTTAAGTTTTAGAGGCTGAAGGGTCTGTGTAACAGTCTGTTGTAAGTGACCTATGCCATAAACATAAGGCAAACTTGTTACTTTCCAGAATATAATATTTTGAACAATAATACATTCACAAGCTATATACATTACATTAGTCTTACCTTATTGAGTACTATATATTTCACTGGATAGACATAAGATAGACAATCACGGATTCTTTTATCCTAATATTAAATTATGGAAATCTGTAATATTTAAATCACAGATCACACTGAACAAAATACAGAACACTTAAAAAAAAGATAACATTAGCTGCTGGATGTGAAAGTCCAGGACTAAAGGCAAAGGTAAAGAGCCCATAGAACATTTACAGAGTGTTCCACCCAACCACAGCTGAATACACATTTTTTTCACCTGCACACAGGTCATTTTCCAAAATAGACCACATACTAGTCCAGAGGTCATGGGTAAATACATGCAAGAAAATAGAAATTATCATATGCATACTATCTGACCACAATGCAATGAAATTGGAAATAAATGACCAAAGAAACCAGAAAAACCAGCTAAATTCATGGAAACTAAACAACACCCTACTCAGCAATCAATGGGTTGCAGAAGAAATTCAACAAGAAATTCAACAATATCTACAATTCAATGAAAATTCAAGTACAACTTACTGGAATTTATGGGATGCGATGAAAGCAGTTCTTAGAGGGAAAATAATAGCTATGAACTCACACATTAGGAAAAAAGAGAGGGAACAAATTAGCACCTTAATGTTGCACCTCCAACATCTAGAAAAATAAGAGCAAACAAAACCCAGAGCACAAAGACGGGAAGAAATCATAAAGATTAGAGCAGAAATTAACTCACTTGAGAGGAAAAAAAACAGTTCAAAGAATCCACAAATCAAAAAGATGGTTCTTTGAAAAACTAAATAAAGTTGATAAGCCTCTTGCCAACCTCATCAAAAAGAGGCAAAAGAAAATTCAAGCACAAGCGATAAGGAATGAAAAGGGTGAAATCACCACAGACCCACTGGAAATTCAGAAGATTATCAATAGTTACTTTGAGAATCTTTACACTCACAGAATAGAAGACACAGAAGAAATCGACAGATTCCTCGAAAGGTACAAATTACCAAAACGGAATCAAGAAGATATTACAATTCTCAATGAGCCGATAACAGCCAACGAAATACGAAACATAATAAAAAGCCTACCGACAAGGAAAAGTCCAGGGCCTGATGGATTCACAGCTGAATTCTACAAGAAATTTATAGAAGATATAATCCCTACACTGCAAAAACTCTTCCACGAAGTCAAAAAGGAAAAAGTCCTCCCAAAATCATTTCTGGAGGCAAGTAGAATACTCATTCCAAAACCACGGAAAGACGCAGCCTAAAAGGAAAACTACAGGCCAATCTCCCTCATGAACATAGATGCAAAAATACTCAACAAAATCCTGGAAAATAGAATACAGCTAATCATCAAGAAGATCATACATCATGATCAGGTAGGATTCATCCCAGGGATGCAAGGACAGTTCAATATTCGAAAATCTATACATGTAATACACTATATTAATAGACTGAAATCTAAAAACCACATGATCATCTCAATTGATGCAGAGAAGTTGACAAAGTCCAACACTCATTCATGTTCAAGGTCCTACACAAAATTGGAATAGATGGACTCTATCTTTACTTGATAAAAGCCATCTATGACAACCCAAAAGCTGATATAATCCTAAATGGGGAAAAACTGAAATCTTTTACTCTTCAATCAGGTACAAAACAAGGATGTCCTCTATCACCCCTCCTATTCAATATAGTCTTGGAATCCTTAGCAACAGCCATTAGAAAAGAGGGAGAAATAAAGGGATTAAGAATAGGAAAAGAAGAAGTTAAATTATCAATATTTGCAGACGACATGATACTTTACTTGGAAGACTCCAATAATTCCACCAAGACACTACTAGAACTGATAGGGAAATTCAGTAGCATAGCAGGATACAAAATAAATACGCAAAAGTCAATACCATTCCTCTGTCGGGAGCCGCTCTAAGATGGCGACCGCTCCTCGCTCCCCCGCCCATCGTGTCAGCCAAGATAGCGCCTATATCCGGCTTCCTGGTTCTTGTTGCTGTGCCAACCTCTCCCTTATTTAGAATAAGCCTGCCATTGCTGTAAGATCTACCAATAGTAATCAGCCACGTGTATAATTATGATTGGTTTGTGAAATCTATATAGCTTGCTGTATCACGAGATCCGCCATGCTTGCACGATAGGAGCCGCGGGTAGCGGACACATGTAGAGGCTTGCATCACACCCGATAAATGCTTGCACAATAGGAGCCGCGGGTAGCAGACGCATGTAGAGGCTTGCATCACACTCGATAAAGGCTTGCTGAACCCGTTGCTGAGTGTCCGAGTGTCTTCTTCCACGGGTCGGGGACGGCGACGGACAACTTCTCCCTCCTTTTGTTTTACTAAAGAGGCAACAGTTTATACCGAGTGACCACAGTGGCTGGTGCCCTGATTTAAGGCCTATTGGGCTTCCCCGGGTACCGGTTGGCCACCCCAATATCCGGCGACAACCCTTGGAGGCTCATCCTTTTGGAGGGCCAGGGAGAAACTGGATGTAACCTGGATGCACACCAACATATGGTCCGGCGTTTCTCTAGGCCCCTCACGAAACATCTCACAATGCCTCTTCTGGAGGTTTTGTAACTCGGAAGAACGATTGCCTCGGAGAAGCAGGGCCTGTCTTAGGTTGAGCAAGGTAGGCAGCCTTGGTCTTACCTGTCATCGGCACACCTGCTCTGTTAGGAGGGAGGGTTGTTCCCAAGTATAGCCGCTCTAAAGAGGCGAGATCACTGCTCTGCCAGAATAGAGACCCAAATCTGGGCCTCAGGCGAGAGATCCAGGGCCGCAAGGGCCTGGCGCACCACGACCTGCTGTTTCTTGTTGCTACGCCAGTACCGCCACACAAAATAGCTTAGTCCTAGAATGGTAACAAAACAGATAATCAGAAGTGAGATGGACTCCGCCCATCGAGTGACCCACCCGGGCACCCTGGCTAAGGATTGCCAGAGCCCTTTGGCGGATAATGGAGGAACACGCGTCTGGTTAATATGAGCAATAGCATGACTGAGCTGTAGGGTATAGTTTAAGAAAGATGTGTTCCACGGGCCCGCAAGGCAAGCATTTAGCTGTTGTACTACTTGGGAAGCATTATCAACTATGTTAGGCGTTACACAGATCTCACAAAAACCAAAGCCACACAACAGTTTTTGTTGTACATTTAAGAAGTCAATCTGCTCCTGCAGCAATGCAGTTTGTTGATCCAAGGAGAGGATCCCAAAATGGATCTGTCCATTAAGTGTCTCTTGGATCTGGAGTGCCTCCGCAACTCTTCCAGACAGTTGGTTTACCACATCGGCGGTTGTCACGGAGTGGCCAATGGCCACCCCGGCAGCAGTGGCAGCTGCCGCTGCTAACGCCACCACGGCTACAATTGTGGCTGTGACTCCGAAATCCCGTCGTTTTCGGAACAGCCGCAATGGTGAAAGGAGCTCTTCTGGGTTAGCTTCGACAGGCATCATCACTGCAGTGGGGAGCCTCACCACCAGGGCATGTGTGTGGACCGACGCCCAACAATTAGTCAACCTGAAATAAGTCTCAGAACAATTTAGCTCCCTCCCCCCGGTCCCATTCCACACCACAAAAAAGAAGGGGGAGAGAAGGCAAAGCTTAGAAATGATGTGAAAGGATTTTTGCCAAGTGACATTGAGCGAATTCTGGAAGTTCCCTGTGTGATCTTGGTAAGGCAAGTGGAATGCTCACTGGCATTGGAGAGTTGTCTCCAAGTGGCAAGGGCACATCTGGTGACCTGATCATAGACAGCATCTGGGTAGCCCGTCTGATCTACAGCGTGGGCACCCTGTCCAGTTAACATGTCTTTATTCCATGCGCGTTGGGCACCCCGCCCCTCCGCATTTCTTTTTGCTTGATCATTGCAATACTCATCATTCCAAGCCTTCCAATCCATAAATTGTCCGGGTGACAGGCAAGCCCGGGCAAGTTGGGACCAGTCTCCGGGGGTCAGTTTCCCTCTCCCCACATTTTCCAAAAGGGTGATGGTAAATGGAGCACTAGGGCCATAAGTGGCGACAGCGTCCTTAAGGCTTTTGACCAGTTTGATATCTAACGGCTGATAATACGCCTGCCCTGCCTGGTCCTGGAGCACGGGGAAAAATCCGTGCGGGCCGCGGACTGGGTCATGGTCGCGCCCTTGTTTTATCATCTCCCACAGGTGGCCTTGAAAGGTTCGCCTGCGATAGGCGGGGCCAGCCGGGGCGGCAGGCCTCCTGAGCCTCCGCCCCAGAGGGGCGGTTCCGAGGGCGGGGGAGGCGCCAATGGTCGGCACGCTCCTCCTCCCATATGGCGCCTCCCTCCCCTGGAGGGGGAACTTCCTCCCCTATGCCGAAGCGGTGCAAATTCTTGTGTAGGGCAGCATAAGGGCCTTTATCCCGCAATTTCCCTCCTGATTTCTCTCTATCTTTCTGTTGGTCATCTTCCCCTTCCTCTTTGGGTTCCCCTTCGATATCAGGGTCTGCGGGATCAGGCTCAGAGGGGCATTGAGACGCTCCACGAGAGCTCTCAGATCTCGCTTTCTCTAGAGCCTGTCTCGCCTCTCCTAACTCAAGCAGGGTCTCAGGCGCGTCTGAAGCACTGTGTGCGTGACCCATAGCGAAAGAAGAACCACTCCCCTTATATGGGAGGACAAACGCCTTTATTTTTCAGGCAGAAACCCACTCCCCTTATATGGGAGGACAAACGTTCCCCACGGTGTCGCGAGCACCCAGGGTCAGGTTAAGCCTCCGCTTACCTGCAGGTACGTACCAAATCTCCACCTCGATCCAGGCTAGGCAGAGTCCCCGTACGGGCCACCAAGTTGTCCATCGCCATCCCCGACCCGCGGAAGAAGACACTCGGACACTCAGCAACGGGTTCAGCAGGCCTTTATCGAGTGTGATGCAAGCCTCTACATGCGTCCGCTACCCGCGGCTCCTATCGTGCAAGCATTTATCAGGTGTGATGCAAGCCTCTACATGTGTCCTCTACCTGTGGCTCCTATCGTGCAAGCATGGCGGATCTCGTGATACAGCAAGCTATATAGATTTCACAAACCAATCATAATTATACACGTGGCTGATTACTATTGGTAGATCTTACAGCAATGGCAGGCTTATTCTAAATAAGGGAAAGGTTGGTACAGCAACAAGAACCAGGAAGCCAGATATAGGCGCTATCTTGGCTGACACGATGGGCGGGGGAGCGAGGAGCGGTCGCCATCTTAGAGCGGCTCCTGACATTCCTCTACACAGATAACAAACACACTGAAAGGGAAACAATAGGAACAATACCTTTCACAATAGCACCACGGAAAATGAAATACCTTGGGATTCACTTAACCAAGGAAGTCAAAGATCTTTTCACGGAAAATTACAACACCCTAAGAAAAGAGATAATAGAGGATTTCAGAAAATGGAAAGATATTCCATGCTCCTGAATAGGAAGAACCAACATCGTGAAAATGGCCATACTCCCAAAATTGCTGTACAGATTTAATGCAATCCCTATCAAACTGCCACCAACATACCTCCCGGATATAGAGAAATCAATCCTAAAATTTATTTGGAACCACAAACGACCTAGAATAGCAAAGGCAACGTTGGCCAATAAAGACAAGGCAGGAGGCATCACAATTCCTGATTTGAAATTATGCTACAAAGCCACTGTGATAAAATCAACATGGTGTTGGCAACAAAACAGACCTGAGGATCAGTGGAATAGATAAGAAGATGCAGAGGCATCTACAAAAACACTCAGCCATCTTATCTTCGACAAAGGGACTACAAAAGCTCACTGGGAGAAAGATAGCCTCTTTAACAAATGGTGCTGGAAAACATGGCTTTCTACATGCTGAAAACTAAGACTTGACCCAGCTCTATCAGCATGCACTAAGTTAAAGTCAAAATGGATTAAAGGTCTAAACATTAAAACAGAAACACTCAATCTCCTGGAAGAGAAAGTAGGAGGAACTCTTGAAGACATAGGGGTAGGTAAAGAGTTCATGAACAAATATATATTTGCACAGGAAGCTCTTGAAAGAATCAACAACTGGTACCAACTCTTCTTAAGGAGCTTGTGCATGTTAAAAGAAATTGTCAACAGAGTGAAAAGACAACCCACAAAGTTTGAAAAAATCCTAACTAATAA
The DNA here is from genome assembly GCA_004027165.1 of Ctenomys sociabilis. Classification (NCBI taxonomy): domain Eukaryota; kingdom Metazoa; phylum Chordata; class Mammalia; order Rodentia; family Ctenomyidae; genus Ctenomys; species Ctenomys sociabilis. The sequence goes on along the minus strand of PVKA01021615.1, from coordinate 2,083 downwards.
GCAATCAGACAGAGGACTACTGTCTAGAATATATAAAGAACTAAGATATAACAGGGCCCTCAAATTTTAAGACCCACTTCAGAAATGGGCATTTGTCCCATCCAGCGGGTCAGTCAACACAGGTCACCTAGGGGAGGAAAGGGGACTGACACAGACAAAGAACAAGTGCGCGAGAAATGGAGACAAGACAGAATTCTGATCAAGTCTCATTTATTCAAGGAAGTGGTACAGCTTATATAGCAGAGGGAAGGGACTTCAACATCACTAATGACGTAGGTATATTAGGGTAATGCTACAGGCTAACAATACTCAGGTGATCAACTAAAGGAGCACATGACAGGAAGTCTAAGCAAAGGAACACGAGGCAGAAAGTCATGATGCAGCAATTCTACAGGAAGTGTAATACACACTTCTCAGAGGACGAAATTAAGGAACCTAATAAATATATGAAAAAATGCTCCACATCGCTAGACATCAGTGAAATGCAAATAAAAACAACACTGAGATACCATCTCACTCCAGAAAGAATGACTATCATAAGGAAATCAACCAACAACAAATGTTGGAGAGGTTGTGGAGAAAAGGGAACACTTCTCCACTGCTGGTGGGAATGTAGCATGGTACAACCATTGTGGAGGTCAGTGTGGAGAATCCTCAAAACAGTAGGACTAGAAATCCCATTCAAGCCGGCTATCCCCCTACTGGGAATTTTCCCAAAGGATCTGGATACACTGTATCATAGAGATATATGTGTACCTATGTTTATAGCAGCACAATGTGTGATAGCAAAATATTGGAAACAACCAAGATGTCCATCACATGAGGAATGGTTGAAAAAGATGTGGTATTTCTATATGATGCAGTATTACTCAGCTATTAAGATTGATAAGTTCAAAGCATTTATAGTGAAGTGGATGCCACTTGAACATATACTCATAAGTGAAATAAACCAGACACACATATGTAAATATCATATAGTCTCCCTAGTATAACAAGCGAAAAGCAGAAATACAAAAGGAAACGTACAACAAGTAAAATCAATTGAGTCAGATAAGGCAAAGTGAATGGCATATGCTGCAGGATACTAATCAGCTTTTCTTCTGGATGGTTAACAACCTAAGATCAGAAGTCAGAGTTCGAGAAATAGAAGAGCCACAAGGCCCGCCAACATTTTGGCCCTAGCCTTTCAAGGTCAGCGAAGACTGAGGACATAGGAGAACCTGTACTGCAATATCATGAGACTCAGGTGAGCTCCAAATTTTCTGAGCAAGAAGAGTATGGAGCCACAGAGGAAAGAGATTGAAGTTCTAAAGTGTGCCTGGGGAGAGTCACATGAAGAGAAAACTTTGTCTCAAGCTCTCACAGAGAGCAAACTGGTCAAGCATTGGCCGTGACTCATCCACATGGATGACACAGACAAAGGAACTACAGAATAATGTACAGAACTACAAGATAAACCCTGAGAGGACTTCAATGACCACATAGGAAATATAAAGTTCATGTGTTGGTATATAAGTCTTTATCTATCTAGGTCTTAACCATCCAGCAGAAAAGAATAAAAATGAAGTATACATTGTGAGGCCATAATAGTAAGCTGAGCTGTAAATGGATATTGTTAACAATTTCTTTGAGTAACTTACTATTGTTGTGGAATGCTGGACTGTGTTGGATTGTGGTGTTGAGTTCAAGCACCTAAGTTAGTTGAATGTCAATGGAGTGCTCACCTTTGACAAGTGTAGACAAAGGAAGGGGTATAGAAAGAAAAAATCATGTGTGTGTATGGACAGTACAGTTGACATAGAGAACGCTGTGCTCCTACAGAATTCTATGAGAGGCAAGATCTACACTAATGGTTGTTGGACAGGCTATTATGTTGGCTTCTAGTACTACGGTCATCCACTAGGAAAATAATTATTGAATTTTTGATATAATTCAGGTATAAAAATAAGATAAGTAAGCAGCTACACTTAATTTACTGATAAGAGATATCTGCTAAAATAATATCTGTAAATATAATATCATGTATGCACCTTGTACGATACCAAAACATTATGAAAACAGTTTGCAATGTATTAATTTATCA
>PVKA01021614.1:0-38411 GCA_004027165.1 Ctenomys sociabilis | reverse complement strand
GAGGAGGAGGAGGAGGAGGAGGTGGTCTTGCCCTCCCATGGGGCGTCATGCTTGTAAGGCGGTCTTTTTAGATCTCTAGAGCTGGTTTTTCCCACAGGAGGCTCTCTAGCCTGAGAGAGACCTAGGAAGATTCAGGTGTGTTGTGGAGGCTTCTTTCCTGAAGAACGCTGGCCTGGAAGGGAGAGGCGGGGCCTCCTGTCTGCTCACTGTGAACAGCTGCGGAGGTTGGGACTGGTGTGGTCACTCCTCCACCTGCCCAGGACTTCCTGGTAAGCGGTGCTTGGCCACCTCCTCTTCCAGGTCCTGCCCTGGGCTTTTGCCCTCAGGTGGTGTGGGCAGCAGAGCCTGCACAGGGGTGGGTGGTCCTGGGTGTTAGGGCTTTCTCTTCTCCCAGCTTCTATTATGTAGGCCTGACAGGGTCTCTGCATCTTGGTTTCTCACCTGTAAGGTAGTGTGTTTGTCAGCATTCTCTCATTGTGGCAAATACCTGAGGAAAAACAACTTAAAAAATGCAAAGGTTGGGGCTGGCCAAATAGCTCAGCAGATTGAAGTGCCTGCTTAGGCTGAGCAGAGTCCGGTTCGATCTCAGCTTGGCATGTCAGCCCCACCCCCAGGGCATGCTGAGACAGTGATTGCCTCTGGGTGTGTTGGCGCACACCTGTAATCCCAGCTCTTGGGAGGCTGAAAACAGGAGAATCACTATAAGCCTGATCTATGTAGCAAGGCCCTGTACACCCTGTAGACCCTGTTCTGAACACATTAAAAAAAGAAGAAAAAACAAAAGCAAAGGCTTATTCTGACTCACAGCTTGGGGATGGCATGAGGAGGGAGTGTGTGGTAGAACAAATTTCACCTCATGGTGTTGATCTCCAACATCCCTGACCAGGGCATACCCCTGTGATCCGTAGGCTCTGCTTCTTAAAGCTTTGACTCCCAGACAGCGAGGTACCTCAGATAGCGAGGTGGGGGCCATGCCCTTACCTACCTAGTAAACTGTGGGGACTTGTCCAGATGGTGAGAGGTGGGGGTGGTTCCAGCTGGGTCCTGTGCAGCTGTGTAAAGCACATGTCCTCCCACACCCTGTCCTCAGTGGGAAGGGAAGGAACAAGGGGGGCTTGAAACCATGCTCACCCTTTCTGTCATGGTCCCTGGAGTGACTTCACACAGTCTCTTGGCTGGTATCTTCAGTAAATTCTATGGTTCTCTTCTTGGCCTCTGTCCCAAGCTGCTCCCAAGGGTAGGCCTGTAGAAGCTCCAGAGCTTGCTCTCTCAGCTGCTGTCACCATTGTCTGCATCAGCAGCGATTGCCACTATCTGAGACCCCAGGCTGGGTCCTGATGGTTCCTGCAAGGCTTGCTGACCTGCTCAGAGCAGCTGGGTGTGGCTGAACCCTGATCAGAGCGTGGCCCTTGCTTGAAACGCTGTGCCTGAGCTGCCTTGCTTGGTCTTATGCCTCTGAAGCTATAGGTGCTGTATGACACCTGGGATCCCATTAGAGTGACCCCCATGGTGCCCCAACCCTGCTGCTGGCTGGAGCCTTATACACCTGACCTTGGTCCCCAGGTAGCACAGGGGCCAATCTTTACTTGACCCTACTGTGCCTGCAGTGTGAGATATCAAGGGGGAGTGCTCCTTAGAGAATCTAGCCCCAGAGCTTTCCCTGCCCATCTGGAAAATTGTCTCCTATGAAACTGGTCCCTGATGCCAAAAAAGGTTGGGGACTGGTGCTTTAAGCTGCAGTGTTGGCTCAGGCAAGCAACATGAGGGACTGGAGTGAGTGAGCTGTCTGTCTGTATATCCATCAGTCTGTCCATCTGTCCGTCTGTCCATCCATCCATCCATCCATCCATCCATCCATCCATCCATCCATCCATCCATCCATCTATCCATCCATCCATCCATCCACGTAGCCTAGGTTGGCCTTGTACTCATGGTATTTTTTCCTTTTTTTTTTGGCAGAACCAAGGATTGAACTCAGGCCCTTGCACTTGCCAGGGAAGTGCTTATTCCACTGAGCCATCTCCCTGGCCTTGGCCTTGTACTCATAGCAGTCCTCCTGCCTCTGTCTCCCAGGTGCTGGGATTTCAGATGTATATCACCATTTGGGCTTTTGGAGTTATTTATTGACTGTACTTTCTCAGAGCTTTGGAAGACTGAATTTTGGGCAGTCAGTCTGTGAGCCTTGGGGGCCAGCAGGCCAGGGTGGGGACTGACTTGGGGCTCCAGGGCCTGTGCTACTCTTGACCTCTTTGTGTCCTCTTCAGGCACAGAGCTACAGTGCTTTTCTGTGGCTGAGCCCTATCCTCAGCCCCTGGGGCTGACCAATGCTGATATAGGATGGAGGGCAGCCCAGGCTCAGCTGTCCTCACTAAGACCAAGTGAAGGTCCTTTCCCTGTCACTCTGCCCAGGACTGCTGCTGTTGGAAAGCATGATGGCCAGTGTCTACTGTGTGTCTTCTGTGCGGCAGGCACAGTCCAAGGCGTTTGGCACTAGCAGCAGCAGAAGGGACTGGGCAAGTGCAAGTCCCTGTTCTTGTGGCATTCTCTGCAGGAAAAAGTTTAACGAGCTACAAAAAGCTGTCTCCATTGCCTCGTCCTTGGGTGGAATGTAGTAGAGGCTCAAAAGGATTAGATTTCTTTGCATCCCTTTGTTCCAGGAAAAGCAGATGAATAAATTATATAGTCTGCTGGTGAGTGAATGCACCATACAGGAGGTCAGCAGGAGAACGGGCAGGGTGGTACAAGTGTCAGCCGGATGGGGGGGGCAAAGGAGCTGGTCAGTGGGCACAGTGGGCAGTGGGGCCAGGGGCAAGTCCTCACCTAACCTCACAGGGAGGCCTCTGGCTGTGATTTAGCAAGAAGAGGGGGGCTGCTGGCTGCAGGTGAAGGACAGCATGAAGGGGACAGCTTTACAGGCCATCCTTGTGACCCTGGCAGAGGGGATGGTGGCTTGAGTAGGTAGAAGGTTCAGAGGTGTCCCCACTAGATGGCAGAGCATTCTGGGTCTCCTAGAAGGGCTGCTTTTAGGCCAGGGGACGATGAGTTTGTCTGTGCTGGAGTTTATTCAGACATGGACTTGAGATCTGTGGCCACAAGGAGACCATGGAGTGCATGTTTGCCTCTCCATGAGGGAGGGAGGGCGGTGCTTGTAGGAGGGAAGGTGTGTGTGAGCTGACACTCAAAAGGCCTGGCTCTGCCTGGGCTGCAGCCATCCATCCAGGTGCCCTGGACAACTCCCCCACACAGCCCTGGCTGTCTCCTGCATGCAGGAGCAGGTGTGCTGCGGCCGGGATGAGCTCGTGTGTTTGCATCGCCACCTGCCATGCTTTGTGTCATTTCTCCTGGTCCTACAAGGCGCAAGTGTGGCCATCTCCTGCTGAAGTGCCCGGACACTGCCCAGCAGCCTTCCTCTGGAGGGCAGAGGAAGGGCTCAGGGAGAGGCATTGCGTTCGGGGTCAGGTAGTCCCAGTCTGACGTCAGCTGTGTGACCTCGGGGATGGGAAGGGCAGGGAACTCAGTCACTGGAACATAGTGGCTGCCCACGCTGTGCCTGGCATTTTAAATGTGTCACACCTGCAAAAGGAAATGCCAGTCACCAGTATCGTCTCCAATCAGGTCATGCAAATGCTTCTTTCAAGGTTTGGCTGATGCCCTAGTTCCAGCTGCGGTGTTACTCCCCACTCTGGCTTGCCTCTTACTTCTTCCTTCTGTGCAGCCTCTCTTTAGGTAATTTTTGAAATCAAAGTCCTAAAATGTTTTCATAATATTTTTAGTATTTTACCCATCAAAACATCTGTAGGTATTAAAAGGTTTGGGCTGTTCTCTCTTTTGTTTTCCATTGAACCCTGCTAAAGGGGTGAGCACTGGACTAGGGGTTTTTATGATCCTGGGAGAACCAAAAGCCTCTGCCCTGGGGTCTAACAGTCCCCCCATCCCCAACCCTGACAGCAGAAGAGCTGGGGGCCAGGCCGCTGAGGCCAGCACAGGTTGTAGGCCGCCAGGCTTCAGGGGAGGCTGGACACAGGGCCAGAGAGTGGGCAGGATCCAGTGGGAGGACGCCTCTGACTGAGGCCTCCGTTGGCTGTCTTCTGTGGAACTGCCTTGTTCCTTAGAGGCCGCAGGTCTTCAGGGTGCAAGGCTAGAGTAAAGCTGGCCCCTACCCTCCAGGTAGCTGGGCGTTGGATCCAGCAACTCACCTGAAGGTCTTCCCATCAGACCGTGAAGCACTCCTCTAGCCCCACTGCTTGCACGAGTTGCCTTCTCCTGTCTCTTTTCTCATCCTCTTGTGTGTGTGGGGGCATTATTTTGAAGAAAAGTAATTTCTATTTTTAAGGAAATTTTCTACTTAATTGCAACAAAGCAAAATCTTACGATTTATACATAAGGGAACCTAAGGGGAAGCTTGTACTCATTATGCAAGGATTATTTGTTTAAAGACAAATTCATTAAAAGTATTCTTCCCTAAGTGCTGACAAGGGTAGGCAGTGGCTCTGGGCTTCCGTGTTAGGAAGTACGAATGCAGCAGCAGGCAGGAGCGCCAGCCCAGAGAAGTGAGGTGACATGGATAGCAGCCCCCATGTCCCGGCCCGGCTTGCAACACCTGGCCAGGTAGACACTGGACATTAGATGGACTGTGTGAAAGAAATGACAGATGGTGACTGTTGGACCCTCAGCCACGTGGGGAATACCTGGTGGGGCATGTGGTGCATGCCTCTTGTCCCCGTTAGCTGACCGTGAGCATGTGCTGTCTCCAGACTTGTGGTGGAGGCTTGGTCAGGCCACCCGGGGCCCGGTTCCTCAGCACGGGACCAGCTGTCCAGAGGCCTTGTCTGCCTCGGCATGCTGCTGCTTGTTCTAATGGTGGCCCCAGTCTGTAGAATTTAGAGTGTGAAAGAGAGAAGGGCTTTAACTGAACCGTGCATCCTCTCTCTATAGGCAAGAACATAAAGCCCCGTGAAGACAGGAGCGGGGTGCACAGGGAGGCCGAGGACGTGGGGCCATGTCTTCCTCTGCAGCTCTCCTCCCCCAGGCAGACACACAGTGGCACTTACCTCAGTCACCTGGAGAAGTAGCTCACCTTGAGCTGCATTTTCTTTCTTGCTTTGTGATACTGGGCATAGAACCTAGGGCCTCGCTCATCCTAGGCAGTTGCTCTACCACTGAGCCACATCTACAGCCCTTTTGCTTTTAATTTTTGAATCCAGGTTTTGTGAAGTGGCCTGGGCTGGCTTAAACTTGTGACCCGCTTTCCTCAGCCTCCTGAGTTGCTGAGATTATAGATGTAGGCTACCATGCCCAGCTCGCTTATTTTTTCCCTATGAAAAGTTCACATCAGTTATTATTTTTTACCTTTTCTATTTAAAACTAACAAATTTAGAACTATTTTTCAACCACTCATCCTGAGAGGTTACTTTTCAATGTGAGTTAAGGTTATAGGGTCAGTATGCAGTCCTGCTAAGGGATGGTGACTGTGACACATTAAGGATTAGAAAGAGAGGTCAGGAGGCCTGCTGTACCTTCTATCAACCTTGTCATCTGCCTGCTTCTCTGTTGTCCTAAAAACTTCAAGAAGTACCTCAGATGTCATTGTAGATATAAAATGAGGTATCATTATTCTGACACAGCTGGCAGGTCAGATTCAACCTTAGGCAACAGCCAGACGTTCTGACCAAAGGGACAAAGACAGAGGCTGGGTCTCCTCAAGGTGAGACCTGGTCCCTGGGGGAGGGGAGCCCTGGGGCAGGAAGGTGCTGCCCAGTTCTCTCCCCTGAGCTGTTCTGCAGGGCCGCCACTCTGCATCCTGCTGCACCCTCCTCTTGGGACCCTTGGATCTTTGCCGTTTACTTGCTCATTCCAGCCTGCAGCAGGTGACATTGGCTGCACCTCTGAGGAGGGTGCCACTGTGCTGAGAGTCAGACGTGCAGCTGGGAGCAGATGATGAGGTTTCGCCCTTTGGTGCCTGCAGGCTGGAGAGGAACTGGGGGAGAGATGACAGTCAGTGAGGAGATGCTTAAGAATTTGGCAGATCAGGTGGTGATAAGCCTTACGGAGAAGCTGGGTCGGATAATGCATTAGCAAGAGCAGGCAGCGCATGTACTGCATGTGAGCTATTGGTAGGCATAGCAGTGGCCACTCTTTTGGTGAGAGAAGATCTCAGAAGGTGACTTTGCACAGAGGCCTGAATAGCTAGAAGGACCCAGGCTTGGGAAGGCTCAGAACAGAAGGGCTGGCTGGTGCAGAGGCCTTGAGGTGTAGCGTTTGGCAGGTTTGGGGGCTTGAATGACTGGCAGTTTATTAGCAGGTTTTTCTTTGTCATGTGGAAGTAAGCTTTTGTGCCCTCCCTAGACAATCATTTTCAACCTGACTCTTGTTGAAATCGGTTATGAAGATTACTCAGATGAGCAGCTGTGTGCATACCAGCCAGCCTTTCAGGGTGTGGCCCTTAGAACAAGCCATTCAGTCCTGCTTGTGCCCGCATCTGTCCTGAGAGTGCAGTGGGCAGGAACAGTGGAGGGCCTGCACTTTCTCCTCTGGGAACGTGTCAGCACTTGTCATCAGGAAAGGCCTGCCCACTTCTCTGTGTCCTTCCAGGTGTCCTCCCAGGCTGGAGAGATGAGAGCCAGGCTCTGGCAAGGGGAGATACTATGCCCCCTGTGGGGCAGATGTCCCTACTCAGTGACATTTTCTGACACACAAATGCCTCTTTGATTCAGATGTGTTTAGTCGACCCGTGAGTGGGGTTGCTCTGGAAACTTCAGCAGCACTGTCTGCAGACAGGTCCTTTGTGCTACACATGAGGGGTGTGGAAGGAGCCCTCCCTCGGGCCCTGACAGCTCTTAGCAGAGGTGGGGAGCATGGTATGGGCTGAGCACACAGAGGGAGGACCCAGGCAGGCCTTCATCCGCAGTGTCACAGAGCCTGGCAGCTGTGGTGATGGCCTGCTGCGTCTTGAGACTGTGTAAAAAAAGAGTGTATTCTTTTCTCAGATCTAATAATTTTTTAAATAAAAATATTTTTACACTGAAGGACCCATTCCCATGAATCCCTCTTGAAATATTTCACATGTTTCAAACACACTTTCTCTGCCATTCTCTCTCTGGATAGTGGTTCTGGAAGCCTTCTTCAGTTATGCTGTGGTTGCTACCTCGATATCCTGAATTGACTGGAAGTGCTCTTGGGGCAGCCCCAGAAGTCTTACAGTACCGAATCTGGCGAGGAGGTGCATGAGGTCACAGTGTCACTTTTTTGCCAACCTGCCTTTCTGTTGAATGACAGCTGGCAGCAGCCTTTGCTGTGTTCTGATCACACCTCGTAAAGGTGCTCATGGAGAGGACTTCAGCACTGTGGCAGAGGGGCAAGAATGATGGGGCAAATGGGTTTGCAGTGAGGGGGAATGATTTGAGGCTGCTGCATGGCAATGAGGTTTTTACTATTAAAAATTTTTAAATTTAATCATTCATTGCGTTTTTTGATCAGACCTTATAGTTACCTTTGTATGAAAGAGATGTTCTAATTGTGATACTGCCCACTGCCCTGTAATGAATGCCTGCTCCATTGCTTGAGAAAGCTCCTAAGACGGTCACCACAGTTCTTTCCATTTTTTCTTTTTTTTTCTCCTATGGTTCAGAAGATCGAACCCAGGACCTTGGCACAGTAAGCCAGTGCTCCATCGCTGAGGTACATCCCCAGGCCTCTTTCCCATTTTGTAGATGAGCCATGGCACAGGAGTGTTTCCACTGGCTTGCCGGGCATCTATGTGGCATCCAGCCAGAACTGTGCTTCTAGTAATGGGCCTCTGCCTCTGAAGTCTCTGCCGACCCCAACTCCACCGTTATTAGGGTTTCCAGTGCAGGATATAACTGTGGAGTTGTACTAACCATTCACGTGGAGCATTTCTGTTGCTGGTGGTGGCAGAGTGTAGAGAGCTGCGAGTAGCCACGCCTTAAAGACACAGCCACACCTTAAAGACACAGCCACACCTTAAAGACGGTGCTGGCTTCCTCTTTCATCCTCACCTGGGGGTGGATGCTCTCCATAGCAAATAACTTCTCGTTTTGGCTAAGGCTAAGGACTAGGGCGTTGCTTCCGTGTACCTGGACCTATCGGCTGTGCCCACGTGGCACTCCGGGGTTGGACGCCCACTGGTTCAAAAGCCATGAGCGGGCTTCCCCTGGTGAGACTAGGAGCAGGTAGAGAGCAGTGAGACTAGAAGGAGGAAGCAAGAAAGCTAGCTAGCAGGAGAAGTAGTATTGTATAGGGGTCCTGAATAAACCGTGGAAAGAAGAGCTGGTTGTCGCGTCTTCCTTGCCGGCCGAGGTTGCGCGCGACAGCAGAGTGCAGATGTTATAGAGTCCTCTCCTCCCTCCAGCCCTAAGGCAGCCCCTCAGGACAAGACAGGACCTGTTGTTGTTCCCAAAGGAGATGGGCCTGACATTCAGCTGGAGGCACCAGCAGCTTAAGTTGGGGTAGCTTTCCCTGGGCTTTCTGCTGTCATCTGTCCCTCCTACAGCTCTTATGGAACAGACTCTTGTGGGCCTGGCCTCCTGCCGCCTGGGCACTACTGCTGGCCTCAGGCTTTCCTGAGAGCCTGATGTCTTCCTGTGCTGAGCACCAGGCCTCCCCGCTGCCCTCCGGTTCCAGGCACATAGCTGAGAGTGGGTCCCAGTGGACTCACCCAGCCATGAATGAGTCTTCCCCACCGAAGGGCTTGGCATGGCTTTGGGCCTCAGTGAGTGTGCCTTGTGCCCGCCTGGTACCGAGTTCTGCCATGGACGATCGCTCTGCCTCCAGTGTTGGAAGTGTCGAGAGTTGCTGCGCGTGGTGAAATCAAGGAGATTTCCCTCACCTTCTCCTCCTCTTTTGTTAAATGTCTTTTTAGTTGGGTTGAGTCTTCATAAAGTCCTGATGTTACATGGTGCTTTCTCCATTATGTACCTTATTTTGGACAGTATTGTTTGAGACACTCTAGCCTTAAAAAAAATTCTAGCCATTGCCTCCTGAATTTGGAGGCTTCTAAAAATTCCTTGACAGAACAAATTAGAAATAAAAGGAGGCAAAGAAATTGGACACAGATTTAGCCTTTATTCCTGGTAGGTGGCTGACCTCAGAACTATAGGTGTGAAATGTTATTATAAACACACCTTTTAAAGATCACTAATAAAAGCAAATGTAGTGGGAAGCTATGTGGTTACAGGCTGATGAAAAACCCAGCTGCCTTGCCCATATGAATGCAGGCAATGCCCTGGGTGAGGTGACCCTTCCAGTAGCAGTACCCTCAGTGTGTGTCAGGAGCTGCGCTCAAGGTGGCTCCCTGGTGACGTAGCCTGAGGCAGGGTGGCAGAGGCGATACTGTTGACGTACATGAGGGTTTTCAGGAAGCAATCATTTTGTAGGATGGATGTGACAAAAATAGTGCTTTATAATTAATAGAACTCTTACATTTTAATATGTACACATCAACAGATTACTAAAGGTTGCAAATAGTGGTAAGACTTTCTGTCTGCATCCATCCTTAACCAGTTGGCATAGACTGGTGCTTTGGACCCCATCACTAGCCAGTGGCCTTCAGTGCAAGTGCCAATCCATCTTCCTTGCTTCCTAGTTTATATGGTAAATCTTCCTGAAGCTCCTGAGGCTGGGACTTGAAAGGAAGAAGGAAGGAGAGAGAGGTGACCTATTTTCTCCGTCTGTCAACTCTTGCTCTCTTCGCTCTTGCTTTCTACCCCAAGCCAGACACCAGACCCTGGTTTGGACTGGGGCTCCAGAGTGTACCAGACTGGGTGTTTTCCCAGGCAGGTCACAGTAGGCAGGCCAGCATTTGTCTTTGGGACGACTGGGTATTGGATTCACACTGGCAAGTGTCTGTGATTTGCTTCTTGCTGCATGAGTGTTTTCCATGGAACATATTAATTTATCTTTAGGAGGATTTATTACATGAAATATTCATGGGTGCAGGCTTCACAGTACAGCTCTTGGAACAAATGTACTGAGTACAGTTTGTCCTCAGAAATCTATTAATGCTGATGGGTTGCAGTTGTCGCCCATGAAGCTTTGGGGTGATCTGGGGCCAGCTGGGGAACAGCCTGGCTGCTGTCACCTCTTTACCTCCCTCGTTGGCCTGACTCTGTGTGTATGTGGGCACATGCCTGTCCTTTCTTACCACTTCCGTGCAGCCTGTCACCAGCTCACAGCTTCTTTCTTTCCACTCTGGCTGGGAGGTGTAGTGAGGCTCCGTGAGAGACACTGGCTCATGAGTGACGGCTGGTCTGGGAGCAGAGGGCTTCAGGGGACCAGGGGGAGGTGGGGCAGGGTGCTCAGGCTTGGGAAGATATGGAGGGCACAGTAGGGCAGAATGGGAAGGTCAGGAGTTTACCAGGCAAATGAGGGCTGGGAGACTGGATCTGGAGGCAGGAAGAGCAAAGTCATAGGCCATAGAAGGGTAGTTTGCAGGGCAGGGTCGGGGTGCGGTTCCTTTCTGTCCAATCCCCGGGGGAGGGGAAGTAGAGCCTCTGCTGAAGATGATCCTGAGCCTCACTGGGGAACTTGGACTGTAAGCGAGGGCAGTGAGGAGCCACTGGATGCTTTAGGCCCACGAGAGATAAACATTGTATATTTGGAAAACAACTATAGATGCGTATGAAGGATTGTTGGAGAAAGTGAGGCACACCTGCCAGGAAAGCCACAGGGGTGAGAGGCAGCTGAGAGGGTAGAGGAGGTAAGAGACATGATTTGAGATCTGAGCTGGGAATTGGTGAGACTGGACTCATTATTTCAGATGGACAGGCCACAGAAAAAGAAGCCGAAGTCGAAGAAAATCAGCAGGCAGGAAAGGGAAGAACGAACACAGTGTCTTAGAAATGTCAGAAACTTTCTAAAGGTTTTAAAAAGAGTTAACATGAAAAAAAATTTTAAGGAATGATGGCAGCCTACATGAAATGCAAGATTTTCTAATTTTAATAGTGTTCTGGGAATTTAAGGACTAAGGGCAAAAACAAACGTGAGCTAAGAGAGCTACAGGTTAAAGAGAAGTATGTGAGAAATAAGATATGTAAGAAATCGGAGGTACAAGAGAAATAGAGATGAAAACAGAAGCCAAAGTGGGGAGAAGCACACAGGCAGTTTGCGGTCGTTGCAGGTCTGGGGCTTGACTTTGGTGTGTGATGGCAGAGCTGCCAGGTGGCATTTGCTAGGCTTGTCCTGCCTGCTGTGCTCCTGGGGAAGTGGTCTGTGGAAGGAAAGCCACCAGCAAATCTCCCAGGAGGGCAGAGGAAGGAGTAAAGACAGCCAGGCTTCTGGTTTGAGTACCTGTTTTTTGTGGTGCATCGATCTGTGGAGTCACCCAGAGAACCTACAAGAGACAGGCCGAGGCTAATATAGAATGACCTTCTACTCTTCTAGGATATTATCCAACAGGAAAACCAACCAAGGGTCCTATCAGTACTCCTGTCTTAGGCACAGTTGCTGCCCTCCTCCCTTGCTGGTCACTGTTGAGGAGAGGAGGTATTTCTATTGGAGGAATCCAGCGACCAGGGTCACGTGCTGCTGTGTCCCTGCTAGCTGTGTGACTTTGGCAGCAGGGTCTTCCTGGGCATCCTCTCTCACTTGGGATTTGGAGGCTAGAGCAGTGTGTCTGCCTCCCTGGGCCGTGGTTGTCATGAGGATCAGAGTGCATATGTGAGAGCTTCTCCCACAGGTCAAGCTGGTGGCTCCCCTGGACTTCCAGGGGCCTTGAGGAAGGTGGTAGCTCGTTGCTCCTTGTACCTCTCCCAACACCTCCAGGGGTCTAAGAGAATACACCGGGGATGCTGCTGAGTTTGCGGCAAGTTGCCCTCAGCACTTAGCCTTTTCTACGGCCAGTTCTTCTTGTTCATCCTCCTGGACAAGAGATATGGAGCTGGGGCATCTGGTGGGCCCATGACACTCATTAGTGGCCCCTAGGAGGTGACAGTGCCTGGAGCAGCATTAGTACCCAGCCATGCTGGGAATCCCAAGTTCAGCCCCTGCCCCCGGGGTGCAGGCGTGTGTTGGGTGTCCACAGCCCACGGTGAGGTCTGATTGGCTGACTGCTGGGTTTTCCTGCTCCTGCTACAGGTCATCTTCCATGATGTGGCTGTGCTGACGGACAAGCTCTTCCCTGTCGTGGAGGCCATGCAGAAGCACTTCAGTGCAGGCTCGGGGACCTACTACAGCGACTCCATCTTCTTCCTCTCTGTGGCCATGCATCAGATCATGCCCAAAGGTACTATGGGTGCCATGCCGGGAGCAGCGGCTGCATGTGTCTATCTCTGTGTGCAGCTCCCTGCTCATGCATGGCTCAGAGGAGGAGCTCTGCTGGGACATGGGACCGAGGGTGAAGAGCCAGCTGTAGGCCACAGGCTCCCTTGGCTAAGACTCGCAGGCAGGCCCTGGTCATGTGGCTCCTGGGGCCTAGTCAGAAGGACTTAGTGTAAATTGAGCAGTGTGGTGTCCCTGGGTGTAGGGGACCTGGGCTGCATCTCTGCCCCTGCTTCTTACACATATACCTCCTCCCATCCCCACTTTCCCGGGCCTGAATTTGCTCATTTGTAAAATGGTAGGCTCAGATGAATGATTTGCATCCAAAGATGTTCAGTCTTGTTTGAATCTCTACTTGTCTGATTTCAAGAGCTCAAATCTGGACATGAGATGCTCAATTATAGACCTAGTAGGACTTGCTTTGAAACTCTAATGTGTGTTAAAGGATCTCTTGGGCTTCTGTCCCTCTAGAAGAGAAGAGGTACAGGTACAGCCATCTGGTCTGTGATAGGTGCAGCTTGTGGGGGCTGCTGGCAGTAGCAGTCACCCTTGACTAGAGTCTGCTGAGGGTTTTTTTTTGTAGGGTGGACTCTCCTCCTGGTGGCCCTTGCTTGATTCTGATGGTCTGGCCATGACCCAGCTTCTGGTCCTGCTGGACCATGGCCTGAGGCCTTAGGAGTAAGGCAAGTGTGCTGAGGTCTTGGGATGGCAGTTATGAGGTTGATTTGTGGACCATTCCTGGACCCGGTGGGCCTTGATGGCCTCAGGAATAGCCAGCCTGCTTGGTAGAGGCCTGCTGCTCCTGCCTAGCAGACCGGAAGTGAAGGAGAGGTCAGGCGCCGTCAGTGATCCATTAGGCACTCAGGGTTAGGAGAAGGTCCCAACCCTCCACAGCCAGGAAGTGACCCAGGTAGCACAGAGTCCTGTGGCCTCAGGGCTGTTCTGTGAGGAAGTCTGGCCATGCCACACCTACCCACTGCCCAGGTCCCTCGGGCCAGGCCTTTGGAATGGAATGTTGGGGACTTTCTGAAGAACACACTGTTTTCAGATGTCATTAGCACTGACTTGAGTTGATCATGGTTCTTTATTGCTGCCTTTTATGCATTCAGTTGTGTGTGTGTGTGTTGTTTTTTTTTTTTAATCATAGAAAGTTCTTTGTGCTTTGGTTGATGGTTTTGTTCTAGTTTGATAACTACATTCTGGTTTAGTCATTTTCTTTTCTTCCTAGGCAGCAGAGTGAGGATGGGGCATATGTTGGGGACATGGAGAGAGGGTGGGAGGGAGGTTGGCTGCCAGGCAGGACGTGGGAAGCCTGGACCCCAGCCTCGTGACTGGGGGAAGTTACTGAAGGAGGTAGTGGCAGGGAGCCTGGGCCCTGGAATGGGACCTGTGGCAGCCCTTGGCACCATGCCTGTGTGTTGGGTGCCTTGGCATTTTTATTGGCTGTTGGGGTGGCCACAGCAAGCCTGAACTCCCAAGCACACAGCCGAAGGTGCAGGAGGATTATCTGCCCACTTGTGGATCACCCACTCTGCCTTTTGGAAACAGCTTTTTTTCTTTTTTGAGTAAGGACCTCAGCCTGGCCTTGAACCCACTATATAGCCCAGGTCAGCCTTGACCTCACAGTGATCCTTCTACCTTGGCTCCTGAGTGCTGGGATGACAGGTAGGCACTACCATGCCTAGCTTTGGAAAGAGCTTTTGACAGAACGGCTCTATTTGTTTTCTGTGGCTAATAAAATAATTCCAGAGGTCAGTAAGTTATAAAGAAAAGAGAGTAATGGTGGCTCGTAGTCTTGATCCAGGATTGAAGGGCTGAGTCTGATCATGCCCTTGTGTGCGGGATCTCATGTAGCAGAAGTCATCATGGGGCAGGTGGCAGGGAGTGTGTGTGTGGGCACGTGGGTGTGCACATGTGGTGTGTCTAGTCCCTCTCCCTCTTCCTATACAGCCACTAGGTTCAACCATGGCTCCCCACCCCAGCATCCTTGTCTCATCTCCACTTCTCTCCCAGGACCACCTCTAGACACCCTTGTTAGGTTACATGTCCATGTTCTTCCTCTCATGATTGAGATTACACTGCAGTATGAGCTTTGGAGGACGTAGGTCACACTGCCACCATGGCATGGGGGTGGGGGTTCTCTGGATCATCCTAGACAGGATAAGCCACCTCTTGTCCCCAGGTGGGGACCGTGATCTCTGATCATGCCTCCCTCTCAGGGTCGTGTGGCAAAAGAGGCATCACGTAGCTGAAAGTACTTGACACCTCCTGTAGGACCTTTCCACAGCTCCCAGACCCTGAGTCCTGTACTCAGCATCTGGGGAACAGGATTATTGCAGCCCTCAGCCTTGGCCTGTCATGTTTCCTGAGGGGATCCCTGTGGCTTCAAAGAACGGACAGTGTCAGGCTTGGGGCTCTGACTGCTGTGCCCCAGTCACCTTCTTGAGGCCCAGCAAGACACTTACTGCAGCAGGAAAGAGTGGTGATGGACAAGGTGGCTCAGGCCTGCTCCCAGTGCCCCTTTCCTTGGTGCTGTGGGAGCCACCTTCCAAGAGTCCTTAGTCCAGCAGACTTTCCTGGGACTGTACTATTCCTTGGCTGAGGACAAGGATTGGACCACAGTGGGGACATTCTTGGGTCTGATTTGGGGCTGCAGCACAGGATGGAAAAGGCCGGACAAACCTTGGGTGATTTGTGTGCAGGAGCCTCTTCACACAGGTCCCCCATTAGCTTGTGAAAGGACGGAGACACGGCCAGAAACCTGCAGGCCAGGGACAAAAGCTGCACGCCCACCAGGAAAGCCTGGGCTTTGGTCCATTTCTCCCACATATCCTGAAACACTGAGCACTGGCGTTGTGGAGAAAACCTGTAAAATTCTTTCCTTTTTTGTTTTTATTAAGTTAAACTCAATAAATGCGATCAAAACCATACTTAGTTTGGGCTTCTTTCTTTGTGCTCTTCCTACTTCTGCTGCTGGCCACTGGAGGTGTCCAGTTCTCTCCACTTTTCCCACACATCAACTTCAGAGCAGAGAGGCTTCTGGGCTGGTTGGAGGAAGCTGGCAACTTCAGCCTGAAAGCAACGCAGGACAGTGTCCATTCACTGGCACCAGGTGAACATGCTCCTGACAGCACAGGTCCTGCTAGGGCCTGTGTGCGCACTGCACCCTGGGGTGCGGGGACAGGGGGCTTGGAGTGGCCTGTTTTCCAGCTCTACCCCCTGCAGCCTTGACACCCAGAGAAAGCAGACTCGAAGGCCCCAACTTCAAGTGAAACTTTTTCTGGCTGCTCCAATAGAGCAAATCTGAGTCTTTTCTGAAGAGGGACAGCTGAGCACATTTGTCATAAAGTGCTAAAAGTAGTGGTGTGGCGCGGGCCACTTTGTGCTCCTGTGATGCCAGAAGCTCTTCCTCAGCTAATGAGCAGAGTCACCCTGTTGGCAGAACAGCAGCATTTTCCCTTTTGGTCCCCTCCATCACAGTCTGACCTAACTTTTCAGGATCCTCTGTAAAATTCTAGCCCTGCATCCAAGGTGTCAGCTGGCTTCTGTTATTGCCATGATATTGTGGTTGCCAGCTGTGTTCCAGGTTGGCATTCCTTTCCCCAAAGCAGCCACCAGTTGGTGCTGCCACCTGGGCCTCAGGGAGGGGACATGTGTGAGCGATGGTCCCAGAGCCCAGGTCAGCGGAGCAGCCTGGGGCTGTGTCTAGGCCTTGGGAGTCCTGAGGGCCCCTTTGCATGAAGATTGGATCCCATTTATACTTTTTTGTCAGGATGCAAAGGGGAAGCTTTGTAGGGCAGGGGCAGGGCCTTGGGCCAGACCTTGAAGGCTCAAACTCAGGAGGGGGTCCCCAGAGTAGGCCTTCAGGTGTGCTCTTTGGTGATGGCCAGTGCTGAATCTGTCCAGTGTGTGCAGAGCACGTCCGGGGCTGGCGCTCACTATGTGTCTCCCCTTTGTCCCTGCCTTTATGAATAGCATGCCCAGTTCCTGTTCTCAGCCCTTGTAGCTGCTGCTGCCAGGGCTGGTGGCTAGCCATCTGGGCTTGAACTTTGGGCCTTCTCTTGTCTTTCCCTGCCAAGCATGCAGAGCTGCAGTGCCTGGGCACCCCCCTGCCAGGCCATCTCCACTTTGGCATTGCTTCTGGCTGACACTTACTTGTTCGTCTTGGTCCCCAGCCAAGGGCACCCTTTAAGTTTCTCTTGGTCAAACGTGCCCTGCTTCCTGGGCTGGTGTGGTTCTTCTTGCCCTAGTCCTTGCCACCCCGCCCGTCAGCCCTGAGGGCCAGCTCTCTAAGCGTAGCCTGAGCCTGAAGACCCCAGTAGATTCCTAGGCTAGGTGCGATGGGACTGACAGACATGGCCTTGACAGTCTTGTGAGGTCTGGATGCCAAGTGGTAAGGAGGTGGGATAAGCGGCTCCTCGCTGAGATCGGAGTGCACAGTGGCACAGTGAGTCCGCTGAGCAAATAGACTGTGGGTATGGAGAGCTGGTGTGATGATGGTGCCTACCTGGCTGCTGGCCTTCCCCCACCTCCCTTCCTATCTTCTCCCCTCCTTCCCTTTTGTCCTTCTTCCTTCCCTCTCTTCCTCCCTTCCTGTTTCTTTCTTGTGCTGAACATCAGAGCCAGGACTTCCTGCATACTAAGTGTGCGTGTTACCCCTGAGCTGCATCTGCTGCCTGACAGCAGAGTCTGGGAGCTGCCTGTCTCCCCGGAAGCTAGTGCAAGTCTCACCTGCGCTGACCCTGTGGCTTTGGGCTTCTCTGTCTGTCACAGCAGGTTGTTCTTGTGGCCAGGACTGCCTGTCTTCTCTGAAAGCTAACCTTGGTGCTGTCCTAATGCCACTTACAGCCCCGCTCTGGGACCTGGTGTCCCTAAAGGTGTGTGAGCCATGCAAGGGAAGATGGTGACAGTTGCCCTTCTGCGTGGAGTTGGGGTGTCAGGCGTAATACTGAGTCACAGAAGAAGGCTGTCAGTCATGAGTCACTGAGCTGTGATATGTTGGGGGTCAGCATTGCGTGGGACTGGAGTAGACTTGTCACTGCGAGCCCATCTGGAGGCTGACTGGAGGTAAACTCTGGGTCCACAGAGGCCCCTAGGAACCTTAGATGCTTCCTCATGCTCTTCCCCGGCCCCTCCCTGCCTTTCTTCCTCAGCTTCTCTCCTGTGACTGAGAATCATGGGAGTCAACAGTAGGAGGGCTTGTTACAGGAGGGACAGGCAGAAAGCCTGCCCATCTTCCTTTTCTTTCTGTCTGTCATGATAGCTTTGTTTATGCCTTCATGTCTCTATTTTCTCCTCTCCTCCAACAGCTTTTTTATTTTTTAGATTTATTTTTTTCTATACCTGAGTTGCCCAAGTATGCCCAGGGCTTGGGTTATCATGCTGTCCCTGCAGCAGGTGTCCAATCTTCGTGTCAGATCTGGCAACCATTTGGCCAGCCCCGTGGTTGCCAGTTGTTGATGGCTGTTTTGCACCGGTCTGTGCAACTGAGACCAGAGCTGGTAGGGCGACATGGTTCCCAGCACAGTGGCCGGGGCCTGCTCCTTCAATGAGAGTGCTGGATGTGACTGCCATTCCCTGAGATGCAACAGCCGATGGGAGTGGATGCCACGCCAGACCTGGGAGGGGTAGAGAGGGGGCAGACGCCGGCTTGCTTCTGCTGAGTAGCTTTTCGTGGTGTGGGTGTGGCATGGTTTACTTACCCATTCATCTGCTGAATGGCATCTGAATTATTGTCAACTTTTCATAATTATGAACTAAAGCCAGGATCACGTTCATGTACAGGTCTTTGTGTGAGGATGCATTTTTATTTTTCTGGCATGAATGCCTATAAGTATAGCAGCTGGATCTTATGTGTTTAATTTTATAAGGAATTGCTACTTTTTCCAGAGCAGCCGTACCACTTTCCGGGCCCCAGCCATGTTCAAAGCCTTCTCCTTGTCTTCCTTTCCTCTGCTTCTATTGTCTGATCCACCACATCCGGCTACAAATGTGTGCTCCAATGAGCTCTGATGACTCAGGTAATGTGCAGAGAACAGTGTGACAACTGTCCCTGGCGGGGCCTAGCAGAGATTTCCTTTGGAGACAGTGTCCCAGAGTCTCCAAGAAGCACTGTAGCCCTTGCGGACTGTATGCCCTACACAACCCAGCCTGGCTGGATTCCACAGGGCCGCTGGGATATGAGAGTGGCTTATGTTCAAGTCCAGGATGGTTTTTAAAGGACATTATCTGGGCATCTGAAGGAGACCACAGTTCCTGCCTACAGACCAGCATACTCTGGCATGGTGACCCTAGCAAGTAGCAGTAGTCCTCTGGGTCACTGCCTCTGACCACATCAGCTAGCAGTTCTGATTGGGAAAACAGGCATTGCTGTCCCTGCCGTGAGTGTGCGTGAGCGTGGCGTGCCTGTGTGCATGCCCATGCCCTTGTGTGCACAGCAGAGAGCTGGTCTTTCAGCCACACATAGCAGATTGCTTGAGGCAGTGGCAGTTTCCTACAGCACTGTGGGCTACCAATTCCAGGGCCTACCACAAGCACAGCCCCGAAGCATTGTATCAGCACTTTCCTTGTCACTTCTCGCGCTGTCCAACGCAGTTATGGCATGGCTAATTTCCTCAGGCAGTTGTCATCCTTCCCTCTCCCTTGCTGAGCTGTCGCCAGATGCTCCTACGTTAGCATCAGCCTTGTCTGGGCTCGATGTGACGAATGTGTCCCCATGTGGCTTGGTGACCTCAGACAAGAAGCTGAGCAGCTGCCTGGGCCTGCAGCCTCTTCAGCATCAAGTGTGGCGGTCACAGTGTCCCACAGGAAGGGGATATGAGTGAGGGCAGCGGAGAGACGCTTGGCCATGGGTTGTGCTGGAAAGATGGCAGAGTGGAAGATGGACCTGCTAGGCTGCTTAGTCACTGCTTAAGAGGGCCCAGTGAATGTTGTATCACTGTCCTTTGTCTCACCAACTGAGACTTCTTTAAGGTAGGGTCTCACTGTGTAATGCAGGCAGGCCTTGACCTCACATATGTAGCCCGGGAAGCCTCCCAAGTACTGGGAGGTGTGCACCACCACATCCAGCATAAACTGAGACTGTTATTTTTTGTTAGATTCATTTGTTTTGTGAGTCTTCTCCTGGGCCCACGTGCCTCCAACTCTGTAGCACTGGTGATCTCAGGCTTGGGCTTGGGCTTGGGTCTTGAAGACTGTGTGGACCCTGGAAGGGTTTTGATGGGGTTGGGGTGGGTCCACGCTACTCCATTGGATGCAGAATGCACTGTTGAAGGCCCACTAGTATTGGGTCCCTGGCACAAACATCCACCTCCTATAGGACAACAGACAAGAATTGCAGTGAGAGGAGGACTGGAGAGATCTTTTTTATTTTTTTATATTTTAGGGAAGGGTCTACAGGGTGTTCATGCTACCATGGCGAGTCTCAGTTGCCATTTCAGTGCACCCCAGGGGTGGAGCCAGCATGGCAGGCCCAGGGATCGAAGCCCTGGCCCCTGTGCCTGCTTGCAGGTGCATTAATCTGCTGAGCTATTTGGCCGTCCCCTTGGAGAGATCTTTGGGGTTGCTCATGTGATGTCTGCTGGCTCTTTCTGTCCTGTTTTCCCTACTGTGACTCCTTTAGGAGGAGTGAGACTCCTGCAGATTCTGAGAAGTCAAGCTTGTCTAGGAGTCAGAGTGCCCAGGCATGGGCTGAGGGTCTTCCTTCTGATCCCATCCGCTTTAGCTGGCAGGACTGTACATCTCCATCTTGTAGGAGGTAACTTGAGCTTCATGGGGTTGGGCTGCCTGCCCCAGCATACAGCCTGGTGGAAGGGTGGGGCTGAGCTTGGAAGAAGGCGACCTGGGTGAGCCATAGGCCTCTGGGGGATTTAGCTGAAAGTTGCCGGACTACCTTCCCTCCCAGTAATTTTCAGGGACAGTGAGCAGTACACAGCCAAAAATAACTAAGCACAAAGAAAGTGTAATGAGTGAGAACTGGCCAAAATGAGACAGTGGAAATATGCCTGAAAGACTGCAGATATTTCATTTATCAGACACAGATTTTTTAAAAATATGTGCTGTCCATGTTTACAGAAATGAAAGATAAGCTTGAAACTCACTTCGGGAAACTAGAAAAAGTGACCTCAAATATTTTAATGAGAACCAAATAGAACTTTTGGAAGTGAGGAGTGTATTCATCAAAACAAAAGCTATTGACAAGAAGTAAAGGGAAAAAAAATTCAATGTACATTTTTAAAGGTAATTGGTATCCAAATTCTTACATTCTCCTTTCTTACCCCAGTTCTACTGTATGTCAAGAACACTGTAAGTTTGTGTGCTTTACTTTAGACTTTTTCTACTTATATGTAAACATATGCAAATCATCACACAAAAAAATGTTTTTAATACAATGAGATTAGACTCTTTAAATTGACCTGCAAGGGCTGGCCAGATAGTTTAGCTCAGCAGATTAAAGCACCTGCTTTGGCAGACACAGGGACCAGCCCAGCTGCCCCTGCTGGCCCAGCCCTGAGGGCGCTGAGATGGCCACTGAGGCTGGACGTGGTGGCACGCACCTGTGATTCCAGCACTTGAAAGATTGAAAACAGGTGGATCACTATGAGTCCACTCTGTATAGTGAGATCCTATAGACCATGTACTAAATACATGAAATAAAAAAATAAACTTGTTTATTAGCAACTGCAGCTTGTTTTTGTTTCACTTATTAACATGATAGATACTATTGCTGTCTGTGCATATAGGTATATCACATTGTAAAAACTCATTTTGGAGGGACATTTTATCAAAACTGGCTGCAAGTTGGTACAAAATTCAGAAAGTACAAAAGATCAATACAGAGAAAATCATTCTTCTTAGCCTCACTGGTCACCACCCTCCATACCCTGAAGAGCTTCAGAAGATCACTTTTAAGTAAACACTGAGCATTAAGTATGGCATGCCTTCTCTTATATGAGGAACCCAAGGTACAGATACAGAGCAAACTAGAAGATGCTAGGAAGTAGGGAGATAGACTATGGGGTGCTGGAGGGGACTTGGGAGAAAGGGCAGGAGAGGAGGAGAAGTAAGTGAGATCGAGATGTGTGACGTATGGAATGTAGCTCTCCTCCGTGCATGTATTTATTACATAACACACATGAATACTAATAAAGGCAGAGAAGGAATGTCACATTTTCTTTAACAATGTGTCTTGCTGATGGTTTTAAGCCAGAGTGTATGTGTGTCCCTTGCCCTATTGATAGTGTCAGAGTATTTCACTGTGTAGAGTTTATTTATTGAGCTCCTTGTTGATGGGCCTTTAGATTATTTCCAAGTGTTGCTATTAAAAACTGCTGTAGCTGCTGTTTGTTCACAGGTGTCATTGTAGATAGGCAACATGTTTGTTAGGTAAATTCCCAGCAGGAGACTGTGGAGTCAAATGTACGAGTACGCTCAATTTTCTGGAATGCTGTGAGATTGCCTTCCGTAGTGTTTACACTTGTTCCTACTTCTACCCTCCCATGAATGAGATTGTTTTACTACACACTGGGTAGCTCAGAATATAAACAAAGTTTTTGTTCTTTGAGAGAAGGCCTTACCCTTTGTTACGGCTTGTGTCTGGATGTCCCTCACAGTCTCGTGCAGTCATGGGTGGGGCTTCTACAGAGGTGGCTGAATCTAGGGTGTGACACTGGGATTGATTCATGGTGCAATGCTAGGCTCAAAGATACGAGGATTAAGGGTGTGAGTGCTACCTGGCCTGCGTAGCTTGGAGGAGACAAAAGGGGCAGAAAGATGCTCCAAGCATCCCTTGCTTGCTTAGCTGCCTTCTGCATGCCATGAACTGTTTCTGCTCTGTGATGCCCCTTTGCCGGGCCACCCTGCCCTGGAGCCAGCTGATGACAGACAGAAACCTCTACAAAGTTGAGCTAAATAAACCTTTCCTCCTTTCACTTTGGGGTTTGGGTATTTTGTATCTGCAGTAAGAAAAGTAACCAAGACACTTTGGCTCCCAGGCTAGTCCTGAAATCTTGGGCTTAAGGGTTTCTCCTGCCTCAGCCCCCTGAGTAGTTGGGGACTACAGGTGTGTCCTGCTTCACTTGGCTTAAGAAAATTTTATGAGATAAATTTCAGTGGGATATTAATTTTTTTTCACCTTATTTTGAGTGAAATCCAACTTGCTTTCATTTAATTCAAGCAGTGAATTCCCTTATCTAAATTAGTTTTGTCCTTGCCTCATTTTTCTGTTCAGTTGTTGCCTTCTTACCAATTGCAAGTTCTGTATTTGTTAAGTAAATAAATATTTTTGTCTTGTACATATTACAAGCTTTTTTCCCAGTTTCTATCTCTTCTTTTTCTCTATGATTTTTTTTTTTTAATTGTGTTATCAGATGTATTCACTTTTCTTTTGTGGCTTAGTTCTAGAAAAGCCTTTTTTACACCTGAGATCACGATAGTACATTGACAGGGAAGTGAACTATTATTACCTCAAGAATAGTACTGGCCTAGTTTCTCCTCTGAATTCATTGAAAGTTACTCCTCTTTTAAGATGACCCAAGTGGGTTGATCCAGAGGGTTGGAAGCTTTCGACCCAGTCATCTCAGGCTATCCTGTGGGCTTTGGTATTTGGGTCGCACAATTCACAGGTGTTCACTTTTGAGGCTGCTGATAGGCATGACACCCCTGCTATATGCAGTGGGAGAGAAAAGCACAAAGCTTGGAAGAAAGACAGACACGTGGTGAGCAGTTGAACCAGAGAAAGCCTGTGCCTAGGTCTTCCTGGATAGTGTGTGGACAGCGTTGCCTTTTTTTGTTGTTATTGTTTATTTTGTTTTCTTGAGACAAGGTTTTGCTATGCAATTCAGTCTGGCCTTGAATGCATGGTGATCCTCATGCCTCAGCCTCCCAAGTGCTGGGATTTCAGGTATCAGCCAGCATTGTTTTTTTTCAGACTCTGTCTTTTAATGCTTGACATATTTTTAGATTTGTGCATGACTTCTATTAGGTTTCTGCCAGTGTTTGTGAGCTAGAACTTTATTTTCTTCACTTCTAGATTGTATTGGTGGATAGACTGGGACCTACAGAGGGTAAGAATGCTGGGGCAGGAGGCACAGTGACCCTGGTGCTTGAGTGTCCTTCATAGTTTTAGTGCTGACTGCTGTGTGCTTACCCTGCAGAGGAACCAATGGAGCTGGACTGAAGGAAGCTGGCCGACAGCTGGCCGCATGTCTGCTTTGTCCTCTGAGTCCTGCTCCAGAATGGCGTGAGCGCTCTTGTGAGTCAGTTGATTGCAGGTCACCAAAGCCCTTGCCTGGAGGAGCCAGGTGGGTAATGATGAACAAGGTTAGCTACCTCCCGGCGGGTCTGTTGACTCTGGGGAAAGAATTTTCCTTCCAAGGTTGGTTCCAGGGAAGTAATGAGATTCCTGACTGCTCTGTTTTTGAGACGTCTCACTATGTAGTTTGCAAACTCATGGTGATCCTCCTGCCTCAGCCTCCTGAGGGCTGGGATTACAGGCGTACACCCCAACATCCAGCTTCCACTACTCGTGGACCACCCTCACAGAGGGTCCACTCATTGGATCTATTATAGGTAAGGAAGCAGGCCAAGAAACGTGGCCAAGGTTGCCTCACTGGCCCTGGATCCTAGAGCTCAAGTGCAGATGGTGCAGCCAATGCTTGTGACCATGGAGGCTGCCAGGGCAGTGGATCTGGAAGAAACCTCGTGGAGATGCAGCCCCTGGAGGGCACTCTGTGGAGCTGAGCGAGTGAGGGGGTGATACGTGGCCGTGGAGCACAGCCGTTCCTCTTCTTGGAGTTTAAGCATCATCTCAAGACTTCAGGAAGACCGGCTGGGCATGGGGACTGGGGTCTGATCCCCTGCTGGCCATGCCAACCCTGCCCCTGGGCACGCTGAGACTAAGACTGGGTGTGGTGGCTCACGCCTGTAATCCCAGAGCTTGGGAGGCTGAAAATGAGGATCACTACAGTCCAATCTGTGTAGTGAGACCCTGCACTGAAATGCATTAAAAAAAAAAAAAAAGACTCCAGGAAGCCCCACAGTTAGGAAATCCATTCAGCTTTAGCTGGAGGCATCACAGTCAGTCTTGGTTGAAAAGATACAGTATGGGGGTGTGTAACACCCACGCCGACGTTTTAGGGGTATTTATTTCTTGATGGATCCTTAATTTTGAGTTTTATTACATTAAACAGTGTGTGCTTAATAGGAAAATATAATATCAGTAAAACATTACATTTTTAATACATCATGAGTGTGTAGAATAAAAATCAACATTTTCAACATCAACTGTTTACCTGCTTTCAAGATCTAAAAAGTTACAGCAGAAATAAATTCTTTATGAACTACAATGAAAATACAGGCAAAACTCTACCATAGAAATAATCTCTTTCTTTGTGACAGTGTCTTGCTACATAACCCAGGCTCGCCTCAAACTCTTAAGTGACTCCTCCTGAGTGCTAGGATTACAGGCATGTGCCTGCCAGTAGCCCAGCTTCAGAGAATGAACCTTTACTTCAGTCATCACAAGTAAGGCAGTCTTCATACATGACAACAGCGTGCTCCGTACCAGTCTTGCTCACACCGACATCACGTCTGCTTAGTTTTCTTTACCTGTTTGGCAGGCCATGCTTGTCAGCTCTCTTGTCAGAGCTTTTAATATTATATAATATGCACTCACTAGGAAAATGAAATATCAGTAAATAAAGTATCAAATGTGTCATGAATGCTTAGAATAAACAACGTTTTCTGAGTCAACTGTTTGCCTACTAAATTTAAAAAATAACAAGAGATAAGTTTCCTATGTGACCTACAGTGAGAATACAAATAAAGCTATCATAAAAATGATCTTTTTTTTTTGTTTGTTTTATTTTAGGGAAGGGTCTACAGGGTGTTCAGGGTCTCACTACTATATTGGACTCCTAGTGATCCACCAGTTTACAGCCTCCCATGAGCTGGGATTACGGGTGTGTGCCATCACTCCCAGTCTCAATTGCCATCTCAGCACACCACGGAGGCTGGCATGGCAGGCACAAAAATAATCTTTTATCACATCTAAGGCAGTTGTTGCACATGAAGAGAGCATGTATAAGCCCTGTGTACACTGATAACACATGTGTTTTGTTTCCCTGTCTTCTTTGGTAGGTCATACTTGACATCTTGCCGGTCTTCCTGTTTTCTTCCTTTTGTTGTAAAATGTGAACATTTCTGGCTTCATTTCTGTTTAGGATTCACTATCAGTCTTTTTTTTTTTTTTTTTTTTTTTTTTTTTTTTTTTTTTTTTTTTTTTTTTTTTTTTTTTTTGTTTGTTTGCTTGGTTTTTTGAGACAGTCTTGTTACATATTCTAGGTTATCCTTTAACTCACTATGTAACATGGTATGACCTTGGATTCACAGGTTCCTCCTGCCTCAGCTTCCCAAAGCTGGGATTATAGGCATTCAACATCGTGCCTGGCCTCACTATCCCATCCTTTGTGTTTCTTCCCCATTTGGAGGCTAATGTTATATGTTTCTGAGATTCAAAGATTGTACTACACATTTTTCTGTTGTGAACTTTCAGTCTTTTTTCCAGGGATCTCCACTTTGCAAATAGTTCCTATGCTGGTCAACTGGTAGTTCCTATGATGGTCTTTTAGCAAATGTGACATTAATGGGTAACTTGTGAACCAATTATTGAATGTGACATTTGGATAATTTTTTGAAATGGGTGCAACAAGTCTGTTCACAATGTCACACTGTTTATTGCACAAATCAAAACCTGGTGGCTGTGTTCCAGGATAAATGTCAAAATTCAAGATGTAAAATGTCTTTACTTTTAGCAGGGCATATATTTTTATGCCATATGCAGAAGCTTTATTTGGCATATGTGTTGAAATCTGCAGCAACCACAGAATGATCCAAGTTGTTTGTTGATTGTCATGTATTCAAACAGTGTGTAAACTGCCTGACAATTTGAAATAAAGCTTTTACCTTTTTTTTTTTTTTTTTTTTTTTTGTACCAGGGATTGAATTTAGGACCTTGCACTTGCTAGGCAGACACTTACGCTGCTGAACTATCTCCCTGGCCTTGAAACAAAGCTTTCAAAAAATGAGCAGATAGCAGCCAAGTTTTCAGGGTTTTTTTCCTTTTTTTCTTGGCAGGTATTTTATTATCAAAACATAGGCAGTTTTGAAAGAAGCCAGATCTCTTGAGTGTCATTATTGTTCTAAAAATCTCAATGCTGTATCTATCACCTCTCCATAAATCCTTAAGATTCTAACAATTAGGATGACAAAGTCCCGCTATGAAGGCTTTTAATACAGACAGTGATATCACGATAAATATATTCATACGTTACTATGAATGTATACATGATATTTTACTTGCATTTCATTATTCGTGTATTTCAAAACATCATGTAGCATATTGTCCATTACAAACAGTTCCAGGCATTGCATTGCAGTGTTGGCATTCTGTGAAGCAGCTTTCACCCCGGCTACAACCTAATAACATTTCCAACCTAGTTCTAAGCTTTGACTAGTCACATATGTATTTGCATTACTTACAAAGCTTTATTTGCATTCTTCCTGCTCTGAATCAAGGCCTTCATTCTGCACCTCTCTGTCTGTCCCATCTTGCTAGCTCCTCTGGCTTACACAATCCAAGTCATTATCAGTAGCAGAGCCACCTGGTGACTCACTTTGAATCTCTTTCCAAAGTTGGAAAAGCACATTTTCACATGGTATTGTATTGAGCTGGACTAATTCTACAGGAAGAGTCAAAAGAAAATATTATAAACAGGAATGTAACATGGTTCATAGTGCGGGTAAAACTCACCCATTTATACCTGGACACACACATACACGCCTTGCTGTTCATCATACCAGGTGCGTGAACATAAAGATTGCAGAGCAGCCTCTGAGACACACTGTCAGGTAATGTTATGCTGAAGTAGGTATTTTCAGTCTAAAAATATGCTCAGGGTGTATTTTACCCACCATGATGCCCCTTTATAGCCCTTCTTTCTGCGTTGCCCTAATGATGTATGGACCCCAGGCTCCAGTTTGGGAGAGGCTGTCGTGTCACCCAAGTGTGATGTTCTCATTTCAGTCAACTCACAGGTCCCTTCTTGGCTGCCGCCGACTGTGAATGCCCTGACCTTGTGCATAGCACAGTACCTTTTCTGATGACAGAGGACCTCTGTGTCTAAAGATTTTGCTCTGTATTGGATGATGGAACAATATTGCCTGGGTTTAAATGCAGCTCTGACACTTGAGCAGCTGAAAATAATAGTGTCCATTTGCAAAGAGGATTCCAAAATGTGCATGTGTGTATGGCTTAGATGGCACCTGATACATACCTGATGAGTGATAGGTGCTTAGTGTTTCTGCTCATCTTAGTGTGGCGTTGTTTGGGTTCTCTACATCACAGTGTCTTGATTTCCAGATTCTTGACTCCTTATTCTCAATAATTTTTTCTTGCTGTGGAAACAGCACATCTGAGGGCTCCTGGCCTTCCCAGGATGATGAAATGCCTGGGTGGCTGGTTCCTGAGTCTTTAGACCTCAGTGAGAAGTCTAGTTGCCGATTCTCTTTGAGTCTACTTCCGGCTTGGAGTTACTCATGCTTGTTACGCAACACCTGTGCCCAAGATGCTTCTGAATTTGTATCCCTTCCTTCCGGAGCATGCTCCTGAGATGTTTTCATCAACAATTGTTCCAGTCAGGAAGTAAACTTAATTTTTATAATCCAAGCCAGACAGAATTGGGTGAACTTGACAGGCACGGTATCTATCCCCAAGCCCCAGTTGTGAGGTTCTTGGATTTTTTCTTGTGAATTCGTTATACTTTGGCTGGTCTAATTTTATGGGGAATAAGAGCCAAGGGTGAGTCTGTGATTAACGGGCAATTAGCAGATGAGCTGCTTTCCCCTGGCTTATGCAGAAGGTAGCAGGCTCTTTGGTCCAGTGTGTGGGTGGTCTGGTGGGCCTGTAGGGCTTTGAGGGGAAGCCTCTGGACTGCTTTTCTTTTCTTTATTTTTTTAGTTGATATGCTTTTTTTACTCTTTATTATTATTAGTCCATGTTTGTAGTACATAATGATTACATTACTCATGGGGAGTTGGTGTAGATACATAACACATCTTTTTTTTTTTTTTTTTTTTTTTTTTTTTTTTTTTTTTGGTGGAACTGGGGATTGAACTCAGGCCCTTGTGCTTGCCAGGGAAGCACTTATTCCACTGAGCCATCTCCCCAGCCCCCAAACAAACAGCTTTTCAGTCTTTTTTTTTTTTTTTTTTGTGGAACCGGGGATTGAACTCAGGCCCTTTTGCTTGCCAGGGAAGCGCTTATTCCACTGAGCCATCTCCCTGGCCCCATAACACATCTTAATTATTTTTACTTCTCTTTTCTGCTTCCTCCCAAAACCCTCCTTCCATCTTGGAACACTTCTCCATATTTATAGAAAACATGGGATAATTCGGGGTTTTTTTATTTTTGTTTTCCATAATTTTATTGAAGAACAAATAGCAATGAAACAGTTTCAAATCGAATTAGTAGAATGGATTCAACAATTAATACATTGCATATTGTTTTTGTAGTGGTTATTTGTTGTATAAGGTGCAGACATGATATTCTATTTACAAACACTATTAGGGCAAATGCCTCTATTCATTGAGTTAAGATAATGTAGTTGTATACCTATCTTTTTTTTTTCTTAAACTGAATTTAGTACAGTTTCAATAATTAATACTTTTACTACATGGGATAATTTGATGCATGATATAGTGATCAATTAAGGTGGTTAGCATATCATTTTGTATCGTCACTTCTTTGTGCTGAGAAAATTTAAAAGCCTCTTTTCCAACTTTTTTAGAGCACAAAAGAGGTCTGCATTTTGTGTATAATTTGTTGCCTGAGTACATGCTGCACAAAGTTTTACACTAAGGGCCTTAAGAGGCTGGGGTCTTAGCCCTTCGGTTGTATTCAGAGGGAGGGCCTTTGGGACGTGACTGCTCAGATTTGGTGATCGAGGTGGTGCTCCCAGGATAGCGATCGATCGCATCCTGGTGGTTCATTACAGAGAAGAATAGAGCAGGGAGAGAGACGCACACGTGCTGGCTGTGATGGCGTAGACTGCCGTGTTGTTTGGACGTTCAGCCTCCAAAGCTCTGAACTCAATGAACTACTGTTGTTTGTAAATTCATTTTATCTCAGTTATTATGTTATAGAAAACCTGGCCAATACAGAAGGTGAAAGATCTCTGTAATGAAAGTGATGAAACACTGATGAAAAATATTAAAGGAGACAAATATAAAGAAAATGATGCTGTGCTCATGGGTTGATAGAATTACTCCTGTTAAAATGTTCGTGCTACTCATAGATCTACAGATCCAAGGCAACTGAAACATCACATGACATTCTTTGTAGAAAGGTGAGAGAAAAAGAGAAAAAAGCATAAAGTTTATAGGGAACTGCAAAAGACTCTACAGCAGTCTTGAGAAACCGAAGAGATAACACTCTACCAGACTTCAGAACGTATTACAGAGTGACAATAACCAAAACATCATGTACTGGCATGAAGACAGACACCTAGATCAATGGAACAGAACAGAGAACTAAGTCATAAATAAGTCCACACATTTATAGCCAGTTGATGTGTGTGTGTGTGTGTGTGTGTGTGTGTGTGTGTGCGCGCGCGCACGTGTGCGGGCATGCATGTACGCGTGCGTGTGCCAGGGATCAGACTAAGGACCTTGTGCTTGCCAGGCATGAGCTTATGCCACTGAGTTGTCTCTCCAGCTCACCAACTGGTTTTTGATGAAGGTGCCAAAACCACATGTTGAGGAGGGAACAAACTCTCTAATAAATAGTACTAGGAAAACTGGGTAAGAATAAAACTAGACCCTGCTCCCTAGCTACAAAAATCAACTTAAAATCATTAAGTCGTTAAATTTAAATCCTGAAGTTAGGAAAATCCTAGAAGAAAGCAGAGTGGATGTGCTTTCCTACAGGCTCCTGGTCTGGGTTAGGAGCGCGTGTGTGGTCAGCTGTGTCGAGTGCCGATGCTGCGTGAGCAGGTTGCCAGTTGTGGTTGGTGGCGGGGAAGTCGTGAGCTTGGGAGCTTGACCTTAGCCAGCAGCGTCCCCAGGGCGGGAGAAGTGGGACTGACTCTTCCTGCAGTTACAGAATCAGTTCCTTTTTATTTTTTATTTTCTATACAGAACTTGTAATTATGGACATTTTCAGGCCCATAATTTATCTTCCCAAATACCGTTCTTATACAGTGCAGGTGGGCCTTAAACTCACTTAAGTAGCCCAGGCCGGCCTCCAACTCACAGCGATTTTCCTGCCTCAGCCTCCCAAGTGCTGGGATTAGAAGTGTGTGCCACTACACCCAGAGTAACATTTATATTTAAGCCATTAATAGTTGACTCTCAGTTTGTCCTTTGAGAATTCCCCACAACAACTTGAAAGAGCATTGTGATCTTGTTGTGAATAAATATCCCAGAAGAAAATAGAGTTGTTACTATTGTTTTAACTTAATAACTAATTGGGCCATGAAAGCTCATTGCCAATTCAGCACCAAGACATGCAGAACATAATTTCCTTGATATATATTGATTTGTTTCCTTTGGAGGTGGTTATGTGGTGAGATAACTGAACAAAACTGGCTCTTGAAAAGGACATGCCAGTCCCAACACACAAGATTTCTTCCCACTCACTCTCCTGTTTGTCCTCAAATGTGCTGCTGCTTTTTTAAAAATTCCATGAACTGACAGTTAATGACTTGTTTAGCCGACAGCTTAGCCCGTTTAGTCTCGTCTCATCCAATATTCCTCATTACTTTGGCGTTTCATTCTCGTAAAGCACTTTTTAATAATCCCCATTTTCTTGTCTGATGTGACTCTTAATTTTAAATCTGGTACACAGAGCCTTAACTATTCCTGTAGTGGTGAAATGATGAAAGAAATTCCAAGCAAATTATTTATTCAGAGTTGAGGCCAAGGCCTGACCTGTGCCTTACATTTTCCTTAGGGGCTTGCTCGTCTCTGTGATTGGGGTCTGCCTGGCATGGCTGGTGTCCTCCTCAGGTCTGCAGCTCGCGGACGGAAGCAGTGCTCAGCCCTCCATATTGTCAGGGCTCTGGGAATGGAGAGGAAGCCAGCCCCATGTCCTGCAGTCCTGTGCCCCAGGTGCCCACAGGGATTGCTAGGCCAGTATTATGGTTTAGATCTAAATGGCTCCCGGAATCCCATGTGCTTGCAAGCTGACTGCCTCTGGGCAGCGCTACACTCCTGAGCTGTCAGCCACCAATGAGTTCATACCTGCATTTACTGTCAGAACACAGGGCCTAGAAGGCCATATCCTTGTCCTCGGTGGCTTCTCTTTTCACTTCCTGGCTGCCACATAGTTGATAGCTGTCCTCCTCCATCCCCTTTTACTGGGCCACTAACCATGGACTCCACCCACTGGAAGGGTAAGCCCAAAGAGCCCTCTGTCCCTTTAAATTGTGGGTGTTGAGTGTTTTCTCCCAGTGATAAGAAAGTGGCTAAGACAGCCAGTATCCAATTTCTACAGCTGCGCTGTCCCTGACAGGAGCCACTAACCATAGGTAGCCATTTGCATTTAATTCATTAAGAATCAGAGAACATTAAAAATTCATTTCCCAGTCACAGTAGCTTTCTGTGAAGGGTGTGGTGGCCAGATGTGACCCAGGGGTAGCACACCGGCCACCGCTTGCAGATGAGGAATATTTCATCTTTGCTGCAAGTCCTGGAGCACAGTGTGCTCGTGAGGGCATGGAAGCCTCCAGGCTGGTACTAGAGGCCTCCATTTAGGGTACTCCTCTGGCTCCCACCCTTCCCGTGTACAGGGAATGGGGCTCAGCTTCTGGAGGACAGGAAGTGACAGCTGGTCTAGGTCTCACCTGGAGGGAGTGGCAGTGCAGGCTAGGAAACTGAGGCAGAACCTCTGACACATGCTGGGACAGCCCAGTGGGGACAGCGAGGCTGTCACTTGGAGGTCTTGCTGAGTCCCAAGCTCTGTCACACTCCCTTGATGTTTCAGAGCAGCGAGACCCTGTCTAGGCCCTGGTGGTATGGTTGGGATTATTGAAATCTGGACCTTCCTGGAGGACAGGAAGTGACAGCTGGTCTAGGTCTCACCTGGAGGGAGTGGCAGTGCAGGCTAGGAAACTGAGGCAGAACCTCTGACACATGCAGTCCGAGGTTCCCTTTGGTCTCAGCACAGCCCTGCCCTGTCCCTCAGAGGGGTTCTGGAGAGCTACTGGGTGCAGTTGGTGGAATGGGCAGTCTGGGACCTGGGAGACTTGAGCAACCAAAACACAGGTTTTTGTTCATCCTTCCATGCTATTTCCAGCACACTAAGCCCTGGACTTTCCCAGGGCTCTAGAGAATTCTAGAAACAAAGGAAAAAATATGGGTTTTCTTTTTAAAAGCTGAAAGAGGTTCTGTGCAGTAGGAGAAATGTGGCAAGCCATGTCTCAGTGGGATTTCTCTTTTATGAACAATTCTAGCTACCTAAGAGCCACTAGGGGAGGAAACCATGATGACCACCTGTGGACGGGGGAGCTTCTTAGCGCATTCAAGGCAGCATCAAGGGTGATAGTAAATTACAGTTAATACTTAATCGCAAGGCCAGGCACTGTGCAAGTTGCTGTATGTAAACTCATTTCAGAGAACATTTATGAATGCTATAGTCAAGTTTATCATGGGAGAGTTCCCAATGGGAGAAAGGCTTAGCACAACAGCCTTTAACATCAACAACTGTTGTAGTAGCAGCTGCTGTACTTTTAAAAGTTTAAGAAGACTTTCCACATATACTGCCTTAGAAAAACCTAAACCATACAGATAGCCTTAATGAAATATAACTGATCTGACATAACCTTTGCCCATTGTAAACACACAGCTGCATGATTTTAAAACATTTCCACTTCTGCAGGCATCCTGGTGATCCAGCTTAAACCTTTCCATCACACTTGTGCTTGTGTTCCTGCAATCGTTCCTCCCACCATAACCATGGACAAACACTGATCTGTGTTCTGTCTATAAATTTGTCTTTGCTGGAGATTTCATATAAGTGGAACCAAACACCATATGATTTCTTTCATCTGGATTCTTCATTTAGCATAATGTTTTTGAGATTCGTTTATATGGTAGCATGTGTCAGTAGTTCATTTATTTGTTAAATACGAATTGGTAGACATTGTAGTCTTTCCACCGTAGGGCTGTTGTGAATAATGCATGTGTCTTTAGGGGAAGATGTGCTTTCATTTTTCTTGGGTAGATGCCTGGGAGTCCAATTGCTAGACTGTATGGAAAGTTTATCTTTAACTTTGAAGGAAACTGCCAAGCTGCCTTGTAAAAATGCATAAGGACTGCTGTTATCCACATCCTCTCCAACACTTGTTATTGTCCAGTTTTTTGTAGCCATTCTAGTGGATATTTGAAGGTACCTCTTTCAATGTATATTTCCTAAAGACTGATTAGGTTACCTATCTTTTGCTAGCCCTTTGCAAACTTTTCACAAAATTATTCAAATATTTTGCTCACATATCAACCACGTTATTTGTCTCCTTATTGGGTTGTCTGTATTCTTTTTATATTCTGGATACAAGTTCCTTATCAGATATAATTTCCAATTTTTTTTTCCTGTGGCTTTTTTTTTTTTTACATCATTAGAAATGCGTTGCCTAAGTCATGGTCAAAAGTGCTTTTTTTTTCTTAGAAGTTTCATACTTTTAAGATCTTGCATTGTCCATAATCCATTTTGGATTAATTTTTATGTATGATGTGAGCTAAAGATCTAAGTTATATAGTATTTCCTCCTTTTTTTTCCTTCTTCCCTCCTTCCCTCCCTTCTTTTTTCATTTGTGCATATCAGAATGACTATCCTTTACTCATTGAATTACACATCAATTGTGTTGACACATTTATAAAAAAAAAATCTATTAACTATAAATGTAAGGATTTCTTTCTGAATTCATGGTTCTGTTCCATTGATCTGTCTGCCTGTCTTTGTGTCAGTATCATATTACCTGGATTACTTACTGGCTTTGTAATTAGTTTTAAGATTGAATAGTGGTAAATTATTCAGCTTTGTTCGATTTCAAAGTGTTTTGAATATACTGGGCTTTTGCATTCTTATATGCGTTTCAGGATCAACCTGACCGTTTTCTTCCAGAGGATTTTTGATAGGAAGGCGTTGAATCTATACATCATTCGAGGAGGAATTCCCTTCTTAATAACACTGGGTCTTCAGTTTATGAGCATGAAATGGCTTTCTGTTTAACTCTCCAGTTTGACTCAGCAGTATGTTGAAGCTTTTAGTACATAGGTCTTGCATTACTTTACTGAGTTTATTCCTAAGTATTTTATTTTTTAGGAATGAAATTATTTTCTTAATTTTATTCATTTGTGAAATCTATCTAATTGCAGACGACACTTTTGCTGAGTAGTTCTAAAAATTTTGTTTTTATTTTTAAGCCTGGGTCTCTAGGCATGCCCCAGTGTCTGTGTAGCTTAGTGGGCATGTCATTTATGTCTGAGGTCTTGGATTTTCTTTGTAAAGTGGTGAAGATATAGTTAACACCCGCCTCAGAATTGGGGGAGATTTGCATAAGCCAATCAGCGTAAGTCACTCAGCCTGTGCTTGGTTCATCCAGTGTGCTCAGTGGTTGTGTTATTATTATTTTCTGTTAACTTTGTGGGGCGGGGGCAACTCAGTGCTCCAGTTGTCCTGACTCAGGGTCCTGTGTCTGGCACGAACCCAGGCCAGACTCTGCTCTTCCACCTGCTTGCACGCCTGGGCTCTGATGTGTCTCTACCAGATTCGATGGGTTGTGCAGGCAAATCAAGCATTGCTTTAGGGACTGGAAGAAATTGGTCCTTTTAGCTTTAGGATGGGGTGATTCTGAGATAGTGCAGTCTGAAGAGCACAGTTTGAGCTGTTCAAGCTGGAGGGACCCTATTTATTGATCACCTAGTGTTGTTAGCCAGGCCTCTGAGTCCTGGGACTGCCAGCAGAGGACAAAATGTGGGTGGAGGAGGCTTCATCCTTGACCCTTGGTCTGGAAAGCACCTGGCAGAGTCACCCCAGCTGGGTCTTTTCAGGCTTCTGGATTTCTCAAGGGTATCCTTGGGTCCAGAACACCTTCTGCCACTCTATGCCCAGCTCAGGAAAGGAAACTGAGGAACAAAGTTTGCAGAGTGGAAATAGCTGCACCTGGAACCACTTCCTCTTTGTCCCTATGCCCCCAGCTTCTCCTCTGGCCACATAGAGAATTGTTTCAGCTTTCCTTCCTGGCAATTCCTTTCCTGAGGGCCAAAGGCCAGAGCCTGGCTAGAGGTGACTCAGTCCTGTGAAATACCTTTGAAAGGTGAACATATTTCATTCTCTCCCCAAAATACCCTCCCTGGCTTCTTTTCCTGTTTAGAAGCCTATTTCTGAGAGCAGACCTTTTCCAGAGTCAGACGTTAATTCTCACATCCAAATATAGCCAGGCCAGGTTGTGGAGGTGCTAATTGAATTCTGGTCCCTTGAATGTGTTGTCTATCATGATGACTGCCTTTAGTGGGACCTTTGTTAGAGAGAATAAATTTGTTGCTTTTTTTTAAAATTGGAGGCTAAGGCCAGTGAGATAGCTCAGCAGACTAAGCACAGGGACTTGTGTTCAATTAGCCAACACCACAGGCTGTGCTGGCCCTGCCCTTGGGTATGCCAAGCTAGCCACCAAGACCAGGCCTGATGGTACCCACCTGTAATCCCAGTGCTGGGGAGGCTGAGAACAGGAGGATCACTATGAGTCCAAGCTGCTTAGCGAGACCATGTACCAAATACATTAAAAAAAAAATTGGAGGTAACAGGTTGACCATAAAGTACCTCTTTAAAGTGTTCAGTAAGAAGGAGATGTTTTGAGATTCTCCTGGGACCCGTCTGCGTTGCAATGACGCCATCCTGTTAGTCATGCCCAGGCTTGTCCTCAGCCCCAGGTCCTTCCTTCAGACTGTGATACACTCATGAATGCAGCCTGCATCCTTCGGAGTTTCCAGCTGCAGATGAAAAGTGTCAACTGACAGAGGTTCTCTCTCAATCTGCAGGCAAAGCAGTTAAAGTCAGAGAAGCTTCCAGAAGTCAGATCTCCCTTCCTGGGTGCCTCCCTCTCATGAACCTTAGGATGCGTTACTATGAGGAGGTTGACTCTGTGTCCCGTGGATGGTGTGCTCAGTGCTCTGCCTAGTAGTGCACAGATATATTGGAATTTCCCCCCAAAAAATGAAGGGTGCAGAGGGAGAGATAATACAGTGAAGGAACCAGAAGCGCAGCATCCGTGTCTGTTGCCAGTGAGAGATTGGGAGGAGTTAGCACCGTGCCTCAGTCATTCCAGAGGGCCCAGCTGTGGGCAGATCCTCCCAAGGTCCCTGCCGCAGGGTTGGAGAAACAGATGTGCGCTCTATACTCACAATGGGCACTGAGGATAGACATCACCTCAGTGGAAAACCCACGGAAAACCGTGGGACTCAGCCTAACAGGGGGCAGTGGGAGGCCCGGTACTGTAGGTTGAGAACCAAAGGGAAGTAAAGGCTATGCTGGAAGGAGAGCTGTGTGCCCTAGGACCTGAAGCCTTAGTGGGCTGGCCAGGGCTCAGGGCCACTGACCAGGGCTGGAGGGTGGGTGGTGCAGTGTGCAGGGCCTTGAGAAGGGTTTGCAGTCACTGGGGAAGTCTGACCAATGGAGCTTTGCACTAGGCAGGGGGAGTCTTGATGCAGGAGTGATATAGGACCTCAAAATGACAAAGGGGAAACACAATTTCTAATTGCTAGATGTCTAATACATGAAGTTCATGTTCCTCAAAATCAAAGAATAAATTCTAAGAAACAAAGAAGGTTAAGAGTATGAGATATTTATTGAGAGGAAGAGGTATAGCACCTGAGAGGCAAGAGGGGTCCTGAATAGGTTGCTAAGGACCCCACTTCTCAAGGGAAGTTTTATAGAGCACAACCATGTCGTTCCAACGTGGGTTAAGGCTATGATCCACCAATTAGATTATAAGTAAAGCAGGTGGGGTAACTTTGATCCAGTGGGGAAGCAGAGGTCATGCAGCAAGTGCCTATGGAGAGAGCAAAGAACTTTTCTGGAAGGGATGGGTCTGAGGAGCTGGCCACCCACCGCAGCAACTGATGTCTACCTAGACTTCACCATGCGGGTGAATTGTCAATCCATCTTTACCTTGAGGCCTGGCCCCCACAGATGTGCCTCCAGCCATAGTTGTGCTGCACTCTCCTTTCCCCCATCGGCTCTCTAGGGCAGATCAGCCCTATCTGATGCCTATAATTTTGTTCCCTAACTCAGCTGTCTCTAGTCTCCTGAGCACCTGTGGTGGGAGTCCAGTAGGGAGCAGAGAGGCTGTCGTCCAGATGTGGGTGCCAAGGGAGCAAGAGGCATCTGTGGGAGGAGGCAGAGGCGCAGACTGGAGAGAAGTGGAAAGAGCATGTCTGGGTTGTCATGAAAGGAGAGGCACATCACGGGGCCACCTGTCGGAGGAGCAGGCACCCAGCTGCTACTCACAGCTCACTGAGTTGTCAGCAAGGACAGGGAGGAAGAAAGGAAGGTGCCATCCCATGTTGTGCTTGGCCTCTAAGGGCAGCCAGGCTGTCCTGACACCAGGGCCAGGTAGCCCTGCTCCCATGACCTCAGAACGAGGTTCCTACAACTAGAGCCACAGCTCTGAGGTCAGAGTCTGTCTTGCAGATCAGCACACAGTGACCTTGTTACTACCATGAGCATCAATGACCTCAGAAATCAAAGGAAAAATCCAAACCAAATCAACCCCAAATCACAGCTTTGCCTACAGAGCAGGGCCCAGAAATGCCAATGGTTTTATTTCTGCTTGGTCCTTTCTGTCCTCATGGTATTGGCTCTGGGCTCTGGGGACTCTCCCTACAGTATCTTCCTTTCTCCCCTCTGCACCACAGCTGTGCCCAGCATGTCCCAATCCACTAGCCAGATTATCATAATGGTGCATTCCCCAGATGAGCTGCTTTTTCCATCCCTTGCTCTTCTGAGTTCAAAGACGCAGAGCATTCCAGAACTCTGATTGTTCTTTTCTCAATGCACCCTCTCCCCTCCCCTCCCCCCCCCTCCCCTC
>PVKA01021613.1:0-38408 GCA_004027165.1 Ctenomys sociabilis | reverse complement strand
GCAGTGGAGAAGTGTTCCCTTTTCCCCACAACCTCTCCAACATTTGTTGTTGGTTGATTTCCTTATGATAGCCATTCTTTCTGGAGTGAGATGATATCTCAGTGTTGTTTTTATTTGCATTTCACGAATGGCTAGTGATGTGGAGCATTTTTTCATATATTTGTTCGCTTCTTTAATTTCGTCCTCTGAGAAGTGTGTTACCCACAGACTTCTATGTATCCCTTAGGCCTAGGCATCCCTCCTCAGCCTGGACGGACTGTTCCATGCAAAGGGATGTTTGGGAGCTAAAAAGTAAGATCCAAGTAGCACCTGGGCCAGAAGCTTCCTGGAATATAAAAAGATACACAGGGGGTTCTTAATTATGGCACATTGTTTGCAGATTAGCACCCAAATCGGATCAGACTAATTACAGTAATTGATTTGACTGCAGAAGTGCTTCTGTATGATGCCCCACTGTGATTTCTACTCACTGGACAATGGTTGAATTAACAGGACTCTAGCCAAATTGGATGCACTGCAGAAGAGAGCCAGCTGCTCTCTGGGCTCAAGGACTGGGAGGGGCTGGAGCAGAGGGGAAGGGAAGTGGGATAACCTGCTCCAAAACCTGCCACCAACACTCTGGCTTTGCTGCCAGGCCCTGTGGACATCAGCATTGTGGCCAAGTGCAATGCTTGCCTCTCCAATCCATGCAAGAACAATGCGACGTGCACCCCGGACCCCGTGGAGCAGTACCACTGCACCTGCCCCTACAGCTACAAGGTAAGGTGGCAGCCCTGCCCCTGTTCAGGCCCTAGGCTCCCCCTGGGTCCTGGCCCCCAGGAGGGGTACTACCCTGGTGCCCACCCAGCTGACTACAGCCAGGGCAACCTGAATAGCTGTCACCGCTGGAAGTGCTGGCCCCAGCATGACAAGGATACAGGGACAGAGGACTCAAAAGCCTAGGAGTTGCCAGGCCCCTCACATGCTGGCTGACTCAGGTTATCCAGCAGAAGAACTGAGAGCCCAGTTCACCCTTCTTCCCTCCCCAGAAGTACAGGCTACTTCCATGACATTCCTTCCCTCCTAACACTACACAGAACATGTGACCCTGCCTCCCTATGAACATCTGTAGAGTGTGGGTGTATACTTGGCTTTTTTGGTCACCTTTTCTTTTTAAAGTCCCAGGGAGCCTAGGAAGATGATCTCATTAATTACCTACGAGGACACTGGGCTTCAGATTGTCAACAGGGTTTGACTCGGTATGAGCAATAGGTTTGGGATTAGGGCTAAAGTCTTCTGTCCTGGAGGATTTCCTACATAGCTGAGCCCCTTACTGGGTCTCACAGGCCCCAGCAGGGCTGTGATGTGGTCTCTTCTGCAGGGCTCTCCTAGGTTCTAGCCTTCCAAGACACCCATTCCAATGTACTGAACAAGTCAACGGTTGTAAATTAGCTGCACAGCTCTTCCAAAGCACTCACCTGGCACAGGCTGAGTGACAAGGTCTGCTGGGATTGCCACATCTCCATCCCCAGAGGGAGCATGCATGTATAGTGACAAGCTGGAGAGGCAGACTCTATCTTGGGGGTGGGAGTACCTGGTGGCTTTCTCAGCTGTGCCCGTGCTTCCAGGGCATGGTGTCAGACTGCCACCTATCGGCCTGGGCCAACAAATCCCTAGGGTTGTCTTTGAAGCCAGCCATCTATGGCCAAGCCTCTGCCTCCTGCACACTCACGCAAACAATTGATTGGTTGGGAAGAAGAGAAATTGAAAGCAGACCTGCTCAGGAAGCATGGTCCCCCTAAACTGCCTTGCATGGGTTCAGCGGAGAAAACTCAGATTGGATGTACAGAGAAGCACATATGGTTTCTAGCCTTGTCATTTACTAGCTGTGTGGCACTGGCCAGGAGCTCCACATGAGCCCTTCTACCTGCACACAAGGACCTGTCTAGCAGGCTTGCTGTGAGAATCGTGCATACAATAATGAAAGCAATGCACCTAGGTCAGGCACTGGCAGTCAGTAAGCACTCGGCCAGCTAGCATACCTTCACCCTTGCTGCCAAGGTATAAGATGAGCCATCTGTAATAGGTGGCACGTTACTGCTTTCACCAGGGAGTATCAGTCTGTGACCCTGTGAACTGTCAATGAGCTTCAGTCATCACCTTAGAACTAGATGTGTGCATAGCTCTCCATTCTGGTGCACATGGCTAGTTCTTTTCTTTCCCCCATCCCTTGTCTTCTTCCTTTCTTCCTTCCTTTCTTTTTTATTTTCCTTTTCTTTTTTATGAGATCAGGGATTGAACTCAGAGCCTCATGCATGCTTAGCAAGTACTCTACCATTGAACTAAATGCCCCAGCCCAAGTAGAATTCTCTTTTTAATCATCAATCAAGAACCGGTACTCAACTAGACTTCTATATTTTTTATAACCACCGTCAGAGGTGGATGGCATCCTCGCCATTTTACAGATAAGTTAGACCATTCACATTCTCAGCTTGTTTCTTTCTCTTTAAAATTGTCTGAGCCTGAGAGCCAAGGCTTCTTCCAACTACACGACCACACCACAAAACATAGCCCAACCATTATTTTCAGAGCAGCAAGTGCTGCTCTATAAAGCTGCTCCAGGGAAGTGCCACTTGGCTTAACGTTGGTCATAAGATTGTGAGCATCTTGCTGACCTCAGAAGAATCTGAATGAGATTTTGACCTTAAAACAACCTCTGGCTGGAGCAGATCTTGGGTATATGATGGTGAGGACACTAGCATTCCTAGAATGTTTGCTCTGCCTGCCACTATATGAAATGAGGTACATATGCTTGTTGTCTTGCACGCTCTTCACCAAAGCCCTAGGACAGTGAACCTTTTAGAGCTTTTATGGCACAAGGAGCCCATTGTGTCACTCGTGCCCTAAGTTCACTGCCACTGCTCTAGGACATAGCTCCTAAAATG
Organism: Ctenomys sociabilis; assembly: GCA_004027165.1. Classification (NCBI taxonomy): domain Eukaryota; kingdom Metazoa; phylum Chordata; class Mammalia; order Rodentia; family Ctenomyidae; genus Ctenomys; species Ctenomys sociabilis. The sequence goes on along the minus strand of PVKA01021613.1, from coordinate 35,484 downwards.
ACTCATGCCTTTCTAGTTGAAAAACTGAGCATAGTAGAGAAAGGAGTCAGGGCTCAAAGCAGAGTTAAATGATTCCAGAACCCAGGGTCTTGTCACTTCTTTCACTGCCCATTGGCAACTGCAGTGATTTCAGGGCCTGAGGGGCGGCTGCTGGCACTCAGAACCTTTCTGAATCTCCAGTGTAGAGAAGCATAGGACAGTGCTAAAAAGAACACCAGACAGGCTCCTTCAGAGCCTGTTTCTACCTAGCCATGTGACCTCAGAAAGCTATTGCTCTCTTCCCCTTAGTTTTCTCAGCTGTAAAATGGAGCAAGTTGAACCAAAAGGATCTTCATTTGCAGATTTCATCGCATGCTGAGTTCATTGCTTCCCTTCTCCCTGGGCTCACAGATGTACCCAAGCACAACCACAAAGACAAGTTTCTGAGCTGACACCCATCCCTGATGACCCACAAAACCAAGCTGAGGCATTTGCCTAGCTCTTTCCATATACCTCATTCATTGGATTAGCTGCAAGACTTTGGGAAGCCACAGTATTGTGAAACAGCACAGTGATTTAAGTCCATTATCTCTCACAGTTCTCTTACTTGTCCTGTGAAATAAGCATTACTGGTAGGTGAAGAAACAGCTTGTAAAGTTCAGAGAACTTCGACAAAATCCCACACCTTGGAAGCACATGCACTAAAACTAGAGCCAGTTATCTCTTACCAGAAAATCTGTGCCTTTAATCATTTCATTAGTCACCAATTCTATCCTCAGCCTTTTCCCATATGTAAATGGGAGCAGTCATACTCATCTACAGAGCTACAATAAGGATGAAAGGGACCACGCATTGACTCAGCCTGCCTCCCTCAGTGCTAGGCTTCAGCAAACATTTTACAGAGGATCTTCCTGCTATTCTAAGATCTGGGAAATAAATTCGGTTGGCTGGTTCTTTTTCAGTCATTGATCTTTATGCACATATGCGGAGTGTCTCAGAGCAGTGCTTCTCAAACTACAATGTGCACAAGATCTCACTGAAATGCAGGTCTGATTCATGAGACCGGAGGTCAGGCCTGAGACTGCATTTTTAATACACCCCATGGGATGCCAATGCTAGGAGCCCATGGACCATACTTTGAGTAGCAAGGTCTTAGATCAGGCTTACAAACCCCATCTCAGAAAGTGAGGATCCCTCTTACCACTCCCTTCTAAAGGAAGCTAGAAGCCCCAGCCATCCACCATTGTCCATGTCTTCTCTCCTAGCACACACACACACGACAGGGAATAGAAATTGAAGGACCAAACAGCATCATAAACTTGATGGATTTCAGCAAAACACAGTTGAAAAGAACTGAATTGGGCTAATTAGGGAGGCATGGGCTACAGTGATTATTTCTAAGGACTCGTAAGTGTCATAAATTCCCTCCTCCAGCCCCAATTACCAAGTCACTGTGCACTAGGATCTGTTCCCTAGATATCTATGTTCTTGCATAAAGGACTAGCAGAGACACAGCCACCTCTGCTTCTGCCCTCCTGAGGATTCAACCCAGCCATTGGATATCCACAAGTTATCAAGCATAGAAAGGCTGGCCCATACAGGAACTAGGGCCATCTGGCACTAGAGTTTTCAGCACCAAATAAGGACTTGAAAAATCCAGGTGTGGTGATGCATTCCTGTAATCCCCACACCCTGGAGGCTGAGGCAGAGGATCACCGTGAGTTTGAGGCCAGCCTGGGTTATATACTAAGTTTGAGGCCAGCCTGGGTTATATACTAAGTTTCCAGGCCAACCTGCACTATAAAGTTAGACTATGTGTCAAACAAATAAGCTAACAAAGACCTGAAAAAATATTTTAGTAACCCACATTCAACCCTGCACCAGACCCGTCATTGTCACCCTTGTCACCATTTACAGAGTTGCCATCGCATACGAGGCATCCTAGAGATGTGTGATTTTTTTTCACCATTAGTTAATTCCCCATGGAGTACATAGGAGTTGAATACTCCTTATCTGAAAAGCATGGAACCAGAAGTGTTTGAAATTTCAGATTTTGGAATATTTTCATATGTGTAACAAGATATCTTGGGTATAGAACCCAATTCTAAACAACAAATTCATCTGTGTTTCATGTAGACCTTTTACACGTACCCTGTAATTATATACAGTATTTTTGCCATATCTGCATTTGGACTGCAAGCCATCATGTGAGGGCAGGCGTGAAGTCAGTGCTTAAAATATTGCAGAGTTTGGATTTTTACAATAGAGATACTCAACCTGTATTATTTCCATTTCACAGGGTATAAAAACAAGGCTTGGAGAGAACTAGTCATTTCTTTAAGCTACACAGCAACCAACCTAGGCTTTGCACTCTGAATGGTTTTAAGATCAGAGTAAGTGGTCCAGCACAGAGGCCGGCACTGACTGTGGACTCAGATGCCTGGGTTAGGTCGCTTCCTGCCTGCCACACTCACTGCCCCTGCAGTCTCAGGACAATTACCTCACTTTTCAAGTCTGCCTTTGCTATCTGTGAAAATGAGTGTAATAACAATTGCCATGATCTCATGGGGTTTCTTGTAAACACTATATGCACTCATGAATATAAAACACTTAGCATGGGGCCAGGAATGGAAAATGTGCTCAATAATATATGTGAAAATTAGTACTACAGTTTCACATACTGACTTTTGGAACCAAGACGTGTTGCTCTGGTTTAGGATACTCCCAGCTACCACCCCTAACTGCACTGTCCTCTCCTGGCTGAGAAAATTCTGACTGATCCTTTAAAGCTGACATGACACGAACTTGCATTGGGAAGCAGATAGCATGGCCTATGGCTCCAGCCTGCTGGGGCAGGAACCTGAGATTACAGGGTTTCAAAAGCTAGGAGGATGCCTTCGAGAGTGTCCACAGCGGAGTCTGTCCTGGGCCAAGCCTGTAGGCTTAGTTGGCAGTCACCACACAGCCAGGAAGCCCCAGTCCCATGCCATCACAGGTGCTGGCAGCATCAGAAGAGGGAAGCAGACTTTCTCGGGCAGATGGCAAGCAGGTGGTGGTGGCAGCGGGAGGGCTCCCATGATGACCCCCACCTGGCATGTGCCCGAGCCCTGAGCCAATGGCCCAGAAACACACAGCAGATCCTCCCCAGGCCGTGCTACCAAGTCCTGCGAAAGGCTACTCGCCAGCACTTGGGTACAGCCCTGGTCCTTCAGTCCGAAAGCAAAAGCAGGTGCCAAAGGGTCGAGAAGAGTTGGGCTGCTCCCCGGGACCCCGAGTCTAATGCCCGCTCTCCTTGGTGCCTTTGTCCTTGCTGTTCTTTCTGCCTGACATGATCCTCCCCACCTGCCACATAGTTGGCTTCCTGTCAGCTCCAACATTCCCTTCTGAGGAGCCTGGTCCAAAGAAACCTAGCTCAGCCTGTCCTAACCTTGGACTCACCTGCAGAACTGTGGAATAAATACCAACACCTGGCCCTCATTCCAGACCAATGGAGGATGCGTCTCTGGGGGGTTGTCATCACCTATGAGCCAAGCTCTGTCAGCTTAGTCCACCTGCAGCCTAGTCCACCCTGCTCAAGTTGTAGACTATAGGAAAGCCTCAGTGAGACTAACAGCAGTGCCATCCGCTAGCACTTACAGGATGCCTGCCATGTGCCAAGTGGGTTATATAACCACAACGTTCCTTATGTGAAAGCTCTAGCTCCATTCCCAGAATGGCCTTCTCAGAGGAGAGAGGCTTCTTTGCAAGGTCAGAGTCAGCCAGGCAGGAAGAGGCGCTACTAGAACGTGAAGCCAGGGTCACCTGCATCATATGGAAAAGTGCACAGGCTCAAGAAAGTGGGAAAGCTGCAGCCTGTACTCAGGGGCTCTCAGCATTCTTCCTTTCTCACTGTGACAGGAGCGCTCCCTCTGGCTGGCCCCCAGTCACAGACCCTTGTCCTGAAGGCCTCGTGCCACTATCTCAGCTTCATCTCAGAAGATTCTGGGTCTTGGCAGCCATCAAAGTCCCCCTCACTGTGTGCTTCTGTCCCTTGTGCTCCTCAGGGCAAGGACTGCACCGTGCCCATCAACACCTGCATCCAGAACCCCTGTCAGCACGGAGGCACCTGCCACCTGAGTGAGAGCTACAAGGATGGTTTCAGGTAACAGCTTCTGGGGGCTCCTCTCACAGGCACCCTCATGTGAGGATGTCAAGGATTTTTTGTACCCTGTAAAGAAAGTGCTATTATTCCTGCCATACAGATAAGCAGACTGAGGCAGCCAAGGGATAATCCCTTTGTCTGGAGTTACAGGGTCAATATTGGCACAGGGATTTGAATCCAATACTAACCTCTCCTATGTGAGCCAGAAAGTCTCCAAGGATGGCTACAGCTGCTGGGTGAAAAACCTGCCACCCTGACAATCCCGCCACTCTTTTCTAGGTCATAAATAATAATTAATAATAATAATAATAGGTCCTATGAAGGACAGTGCTCTCGTGTGCCAGGCACTGATTAGTCATGCACCATATTTAAGCCTCATGATCCTAGCCAAGCATAGGAAGGTCCTGTCTTCATTGGGTATGTGGGCATGGAGCCTGATTGCTCTGGGTGACATTCTAATACTGGTTCCCAGGTCTTCTAACCCCTCCTCCAGTCCTCCCCACTGACATTAAGGTCTTAAGAAGGAAAAGGGATAGAAACCATTTAAGTTAAGTTGTCCTGGGGGTGGCCTTAGGCCTTTTGCCAAGCCTCACTCCCCTTCCTGCTTCCTGCCTTCCCCAGCAGCTTGTAGATGCCCAGGCTCCCCAGCCTATTAGCCTGGCAAATGCAAACCATCGGGAAGTGGCTTCTCTGGCACAGGGCGCTAGGCAGCAGCTCCTCTGCAGGAAAGGCGAGGTCCCCCTGCCAAGCTCTGGGCAGATGTCCTGGAGCTCAGGTTGCAAACAATTCATTATCAGAAGCACTGTGGCCAGAGGCCGCTGTGCAGTCTGTAGAAGAAATCAAGTTCTGGGCTCCCAGTTCTCCCTCCTGAGCCCAACCCTCCCGTGTCCTCCAGCCGAACCAGCCCCATCAAACCCTGACTCTTGAAAACTGAAATTCAAGGCAGACTTTCTGTTCCTGCCTGGAGTTAGCCAAACCACCCACTTCCTCCTGTTCACTGAAAGCAAGAAAGAGGAGAAAGGACAAGGGACTCTCACCTCCAGGGCTGAAAGCCTCACTGTAGCCCACCACAGGGAGGCTATTCCTCTGCAAACTATCCTCACCACCCAGTATCTTGTTTCCATCCTAAGTCTTTGAGGGGTTTCAGATGAACAGGAAATATCTCCAAAGCTTAATTTGAAAGGCAAAAGGCCCCTATCTGCAGGATTCAGGAGATGGGTTAGAAGGTTAGGGCAACAAGGCAAAGGCTGGAGACACTACACTTTATCCATGCTGCCTAGGAGAGGGGAAGGGAGGGGGGGAGGGGAAGGGAACAGGAGAAAAAAGAGAAGTCTTCTGCAGTATATCAGCTCCAGGAAGGCTGGCAATGGCAGGGGTGCTGGTCCAAAAGAGCTTTGTGTGCTCTTGCCTCCTAAGTCATTTCCTAGGCCTGCCATGACAAAGCACAACAGTGCAGCAATGTATTTCCTCATGGTTCTGAAGATAGCAATGCAAAGTCTGGAGTTTACTGCTGTCTTCCTTTGTCTACAAAGGAGATCAGTCCACCACAGAGGAACCATAGGAAGCAAAGTTTAGAAGACAGCTGTGGGAATTTAAGCCACATCCAGGAAACCACCTTCAACTGGGGACTGGTGAGGCCCTGCTGGTAGGAATTGCCTCCAGAGCCAAGACAGCTAGCAAGGACTGGAGACAGAATGGGCTAGAGACGAAACAGCCAGGAGACTTGCTGAAATGACCTTGAAGGCCCGGTACCCCAAGGCATTGGGTGTGCAGAATGTTGCCTTGGGCCTCCATGCAAAGCAGAGACCTAATTGATCGTATTTCGCACCCTCTCCCTTCCTCTCTACCGCCCCCTTCCCTGGCTTCTGCCTCCCCTACAACCTTCACACCTGAAGCTGCTCCTGCCCCCTGGGCTTCGAGGGGCAGCGGTGTGAAATCAACCCAGATGACTGCGAGGACAATGACTGTGAAAACAATGCCACCTGCGTGGATGGGATCAACAACTACGAGTGTGTGTGCCCCCCAAACTACACAGGTGAGGGGTCGGCCGGGCACCAGCCTGTGCTTGGGGGGTGAAGGGGAGAAGTCACTAGACGAATCCCATTTTTTTTTGGTGTCCCTACAGGAGGAGGGACTGTACCCTCTTTCTCCTGGTGGACAAAGCTAAGATCCCAAGACTGTCATAGACCATAAGGGGTACCCAAAATCCCAGATTGACTCCTCCATCTCCTATACCCCCACTCCCATGCCCAGCTGGTCCCCAGCTCCTCACTTTGAAACAGGCTTCGTGGGCCCTTCCAGCTGTTTGTTCATTCAGTATCTTTGAGGTTGGCGGGGGGAGGGGGGGTGCATGTACTGTGTGACATCTAGGAGACCATCCCTGGAAATCTACATTTTCCAGACGTTCTGCTAGGAGCTGGGGACATAAAAGCAAGCAAGACAAAGTTCCTTCTTGTAGAAAGCTCATAGCCAAGTAGAGAGACACATGGATTCCATAGAGTGAGAACACACCCTATGGAATGTATGGGGGTACAAAGCAGAGGGTGTCTCAGCTGAAGGCCATGGATGTCTCCTCCCAGGGATGTTACTGCTCAGGAATATGGCTCTACCCACCCACCCCAAAACAAAATGCCTTTATTTCCTAGTGTTGCCACCCCCAGCGAAAAGAGTGAAATACAGAATGTGATTGTGAAGCAAAATTCCACAGATGTTGCAAACACAGCTCACTTTGTTATCAGACCAACCTAAAGTGGAGTGCACCAGACTAGAATTGCAAGGTTCTATGCATTTTTTGAGGAGGAGGAATCTACATGGATTTTTTTTTTAAAGCCTTAAAATTGCAGTATATAATAATAGCCCTCTTCTTGGGGCTTGTGATATAAATTAGCATGTTAGAGGTTCTGAAAATTCCTACTTTAAAGGAACCCTTTAAGATAGCTTAACCCAGCAGTTCCCAAACTTAGGTGGTCTCAGAACTTCCCTCTAAGCCCACCATGCCACACTGTTACCACCTAGAGGCACTGTCTTATAAAAACTATATTTTGAAATGCTGGCCTAAGGCAAGGCCTAAGTGAGAATGATACAGCTCAGGAGTTGCCAAGTCCTTGCCCACTGGAACTTGGTTTTATGTCAAGAATGTAATGGGGAGTGGGATGATTTGGGTGTTGAATATGAACTGAAGCAATCCTCAGTACTGCAGCGAAGGCAGCTGGGAAGGAAGCCAAGTGGCAGCCTTTGCCCCCAGATCCTTTGCTCTGAAGCCTCTACCCAACAGCCATGTACCCCCAAGCACAGCAGGGGAACTGATGGTGCATTTCAAGGCCTACTGGGAAAACTCACCCGCCTTTCAGTCCTGGGATTCCTGGTTTGACAAGGCTTTGTGTTGGGAGAATGTACAGGCAAATTCCCTTCTGTCCAAATCTTCCACCTTCTGAGAGAAGTGTTGTAACCACAAATTGCATCGCAACTGTGTACACTTTGTGTACCTGCTATATAGATAGCTATTAGAGACACCGAGAAATCTAAAACAATATTCTTAGCCCATAAGGTGTTTCTGATCTACCTAAGAGGAAACACTGTATAAGGTGTTCTTATTTTAAGAACAGAGGTGCTCAAGATGGGCTCTGTGTGCACCAGAAGAAGGGACCTGGCCTGAGCTCACAGCAGCAGCTGGGCAGTGGAAGGGAAGCTGAAGCTACCTGGCCCCTGTCTCAGTGGGACTCCCTGTTTGCAGGTGACCAAGCTGCTCTTGGGATTGCAGTCTGCTACACTTCGTGCCCAAGAGTGTGGCATTGTGGTCTCTCTGCCCCCCAAATGTTCTAAGCTGATACTCATCTGCTCATTTGGGTCCTCTGGGTGACAAGGAGAAAAGGGAGGCCCAACACAGTGGCCCTTAGCGGATAATGCGCTGTGGCTGAAGGACCCTTCTCAGGACAAGCCAGGAGCCAGCTTGTCCCCGCTACAGCAGGGGACAAGCTATCAGTCATCCACTGCCCAGCCAACCCCAGGGCCTCCTTCTACCCTGTCCCCTGGGATCAGCCACCCAGGCAGCCTCCTCTCAATCACATTCTCGCGCCCAGTCCCGCAGAGAGCTTCAGTGGTTAGAAGCTTCCCTCACAGATCACTCTCCAACTGACTCAGCTGGGTGGGATTTGAGGCAACTCAGAAGTCAGACCTTTGCACGATCCTGCACGGCCTGGGAGAGGTGCTTCGGTCTTCCAGCCCACACCCTCTGCACTCCTAAAATATGTATCCAGTGGTGTGAGCTTACAGGGGCCTATGAGTAGGGACCACCCTGGTACTCAGGACCCATAGGCATTTTGCAGCCCTGGAGACTTCAAAGGCAGCATACCAGACACTTCAAATTCCTTTCATATTTCCTTCCCCCAGAAAAACCCAAAGGACTTCCTTATCTGAGGCGGGTAAGTGAGCTCAGCCCTGCCTGCTCTTCCAAGTAGCCCCATCTGACCTCTGAGGCAAAGGTGTGAATCTCTTTTGTGCCTCCAGAGCTTACTCCATGATGGCACTCCCAGCTGGGGGCCGTAGTTGCCTGCCTGTATGTCCCCCTGCTGAGCCTTGGTGGAGGACAGGATTGGGCCACATCTACAGGAGAGATGCTCAGTAAACTGATGGGAAATAAAAGAGTAAGCATTCAGCTCAGGGTCTGGGCTATGGTATTGGCCCCTGCGTAATCAAATAAAACAGCCAAATGATGTTGCCATGACAGTGGCCAGGAGGATCCCTGGGATCTTTCCATTGCTGCTGCTAGGAAAAATAAGGCAGAGGTACAGAAGCAAGGATACTCCAAGAGAAGCATGCAGGGCTCTTGATATCCATAACCTTGTGGCCAGGGATGAGAGAACCTCCTTGCCTGGGGACCCCTCATGCCTGAGTTATTCCCTACTCCTGCCAGGTGAGCTGTGTGATGAGGTGATTGACCACTGTGTGCCCGAGATGAATCTCTGTCAACACGAGGCCAAATGCATCTCCTTGGACAGAGGATTCAGGTAAGGCTTAGCCTCCTTGCCCAACACAGGCCCTGTCAACTCTGCCTCCAGCTGTCCGATTTGAGCCTTCACCATGGCCGGTTCACTCTATACCTCTCCTTTTCAAAGCTAAGGAGGTACAGCCATCCTACAGATAACCCTGTTGAGGGACAGGGGGAGGACTATTTGAGCAAACGTTCAGATAAAAAGGGCACTTCTTGACCATGTACTTCTGCTTCTGGGTACTCTGGGGTTCTGAGAAAGGAAAAAAACCTGCTAAAACATAGAAGGAAGCCCCACCCCCTTTAGGTGAGATGTGAACCCAAGAGAATGAGATGGAGGGAGGGTATAGTAAGGAAGGGTGAGGAGAGGACAGGAGCAGGTCTTTCCTTGGGTGGTTCTTTCTGTGAAAATGTAAGAGGTATATATAATAGGGCCTCTGTTCTGCTGAGAGCAAAGGAAGTGCCAGTCCTTCTATGCCCCCACCCCATTCAGATGTACCCTACCTGCCCCGTGTTCCTCTAAGATCAGTGGGACTTTCAGACAGCCAGTCACCTGAGTGTGGGGATGAGGGGTGCCTCACACTCCACCCCAGGATTTGGCTTCCCTGGAAGTCCTGCACTGGGAGGTGGGGCAGAGCACAAGACACGGCGAGGAGGGGGAGAAGAAAGAAACACAAACTTGGACCCAGAGCAGAGCAGCCTGGTGCGCCCTGCACACACAGAGCACAGCAGGATAGACAGGCAAGTGGGTGCTTTGGGTGCACCCAGAAAAGAACTATGAACAGGGACTCTGAGCAGTAATGGATGCATGCTCATGGCGAGATGGATTGCATCCTAGGCCTAGGGGGCAGACAGCAAGCGCAGAGGATGCTTTCTTGAGAGGCCGTGGCTGCTTGGCAGAGGTGGGCTGGGCACAGGTTTGGAGTAGGAGTGCTGGGAATTACAGCTGCCACATTATCATGATCCTTTCATCCTTGAGCCTGGAAATTAGTTACTGTCTTTTGTAACCTAGAACTATACAAAAAAGAAAGAAGCCCCTCAAGTTTTGGTAACCTTAGGTATTTTATTTCTATGTAATGTCTCTGAAAAGCTACTATCTTGAGGTCTGTGAAACAGCTCAGTAATATTTTTATTCAAAAAATTAACATTTTTGAATAGCCTTTACATTAGTACCTATCCCAGCAAAACATTGCATCTCTGTCTCCTCCCATCATCAAGCAGGTCCTACCCAGCCCCCACGACCCTTGTTCTCTTATTTTCCTAGAGGAATGTTAATAAGAGACACACAGTCAGCATGGCCTTCGGCTGGGCACGAAGCTACTTGCCTCTGGAGACCTGCCAGGGAGGCTCCCATGGAGGTGCATAGTGCCTGCCCACCAGCACTGCGAAAGACCAAGCAAAGCTCTGGAAGACCCACTACTGCTGCGAGCCTGCCCTGGGCTGTTTGCTGGTTGCGCACATCTAAGTGATGGGTCAGGGCTAGCAGAAGTTGCCATTTGTGAGTGCAGGCTTAGTCAACCCATAGATTCCAGAGCTGTTCCCTTCGAGGACACCATATCCCTTCCCGGGTGCCTCCTTCCTGTGAAATCCACAGGGTGCACCTGGCCCTTCTGAGCCCCAGCGGTGCTGGCTCCATCCCACTTGTGTCCACTGCTTAAAGAGCAGGAGTGAGGCACAGGTGAAAGGACCGTCCTCTGCCTCAGTTCTTCCCCATTGCCGCTCTGTGTGGAACAACTTCAGTGTTCAGTGTTCCTGCTTGCCCCTCCACCACCTCTCCATCCCACTTCTCGGATAGGCTGTGGTTACTATTTTTATTCAGTCCAACAGAATTCTGCTGTTAGGCTCAGAGAAATGCAAAATCTCTGCAGGAGACAGAAGCCACTGTGCACCGTGTTCACCTGCAGGTGCACCTAAGCCCTGACCTTGGTGCCCTCGGGCCTGTTTCCACACTGAGGTTTTAGTATTACCCTTCACAGAAAAACCCAGACATGTGTATTCAGGGAGCCTAACTGCCTGCCAGAGTGGCTTTATTTCCCTCTAGATTTCTAATCTGGGCTGGCAGAGATCACGGTATAGCTCCTGGTACAATGCTCCTTAGGGAAGAGCTGGGTCCCTATGCAGGGCTAAAGCGGGGCTATGACTGCCATCTCCTCTGCCAGTTTATTAAAGGAGAAGAGATTTTGCTCTTCTTGGTTCAAACCTCTAGAAAGGGTGAGCAAGCAGTGAAACAAAATCAAGGGAAGTGACAACAGCATGGTTTCATCTTCATCGCCATTCCTATCATCTCCATATCAAATTGACTGTTTACTCAATGTTCCGTGCACTTCGCAGAGTCTGTCAGTTAATTTTTAAAGCATCCCTAAGAGGCAGAGTTATTTATTGTCAACTACATTTATAGATAAAGAAAATTTGAGACTCAGAGGTAAAAAGTGATACACTTAGAACAGTGCCTGGTGCACAGGAAGTGTAAACTGTCACTCAGTGGGGCCCGCAGAGTGATTGGGGTGGCTGAGCTCTGGTTTCTTCCTGATGCTAGCTCACCTCCTGCAGGACACTGGGAGAACTGTGAGGCGCTGCGGGGAAGGGGCTTAGCGTGGTGCCCGGCACAGTGGGAGGGCACATCTGAATGTCCATTCCAGGTAGAAGGTGGCAGGTCCAAGCCCTAAGCTGAGTGATTCCACCCTGTGCTTTTTAGTCTGGCTTCTGAAAGCAGGGCTTGCCCCCTGCATGAAGCGGAGAGACCTTGACCTCAGGGAATGAAGACGAGGGAGCCGCTGGTGAGGCCAATCACAGAGCCAGACCTGATAGGTCCGTAAGGCACTTGAGTAACAGAAACAGAGAGGGGCTGCCCAGTGAGGAGGGTCTGAGAGCTAGGAAGCACACCCGGCCCTGAGGAGCAGCTCCGCTCTGCCTGTGTTCCAGGTGTGAGTGTGTGCCTGGCTACGGCGGGAAGCTCTGCGAGACGAACAACGACGACTGCGTGGCTCACAAGTGCCGCCATGGGGCCCAGTGTGTGGACGCGGTCAATGGCTACTCGTGCGTGTGCCCCCAGGGCTTCAGGTATGGCGGAGGGCACCCCGGGAAGGTGACAATCCCAACCTCCTCGGCAGCGGGTGGAGACCAAGGCCCAGCCATGGCAACAGCTGCTCAGGGCAACTCCCATATAGGCCAGAATCCTTCTTCTCGCTGCATAACAAAAATACGGTATCTCAGTAGCAGAAAACGCTGAATGTTCGGCATGCCAAAACCCTGTGTTCATTCTCCAGTACCACAAAAGAGAGAGGTGGGAGAAGTGGGGAGGGGAGAGGGAGAGAGGAGGAAGAGAAGGGGGAGGGGTGAAAAGGAAAAAGAAGAGAGGAACAGAATGGTGGAAAAGGAGAAGAAAAGAGGAGAGGGAGTAGGACAAAGAGCAAAGAGGAGAAGAGGAGAGGGAGAAAGAGAAGGAAAGAAGAGAGAGAGAACAGCAGTGACCAGGAGGATTTGGGCTCAGTCTCTGGAATCAGTGAAGCGAGAAGAAAAGGGGAGGGCTGGGGAGATAGCTCGGTGGCATAAGTGCCTGCCTGGCAAGTGCAAGGTCCTGAGTTTGATTCCCAGTACTGCCAGAAAAAGAAGGTGGAGGGAGCAAGGCACCTTTCAGGTACTGGATGTGTGCAGTGCGTGTGGACACCAAGATCCTGGTCCTGCCCTTAACGCTGCTTGGCAGGGACAGGACGGCTGGGAGAGGCAGGGTCTATACTTAAGGGGGCTCTGACTGGGATACAGTTCTGTGTGCACCACTATTCACTAGATGGCCCAAATGCAGAAGATGTGGATTATGAGAACACAAGCTGGAAAGAGCCCTGGAGTCCTCGAGGCCAGTGTTTCTCAAAGCTCAGCTGAGATCATCTGCATCAGAGGCAGATGAAAATTAAAATTCCTGAGTCCCATCCCAGAGCTACTGAATTATACTTTGAGGATGGCAAAAAATTTGGGCTTTGCACTTTAAAAAAAAGAACTGTGATAAAACATACATAACAAAATGTACCATCTTTACTGTTTTTAAAGAGGTAGTTCCATGGAATTGTACATGCAACCTTGACCCACCAGAATTTCTTGCTAAACAGAAACTCTTACCCTTAACAACTCTGTACTGTCCGGGAAGCCCTGGATAAACTTACTTTCTAGTTTTATGAATATGACTACCCAGGTGCCTCATCTAAATGCAATCACAGAGTCATCTTTGTGGCTATTTCACTTGGCTCAGTGTTCTCAAGGTCTACTCATGCTGTAGTGCACGTCACAGTTACTTCTTTTTAAGGATGAACAGTGTCCCGTTGGCTGGCTATGCCACATCTTGTGTATCTATCCATCCAGCCTGGGATGAGAATCTGTACTTTCAACAAATTCACTCTAGGCAATTCTGATGACACTCAGATTTGGGGACCTGAACTCTCACCTAATACAGTTATTTTCTTAAAAAATTAAGGAACTGGGACTTAGAGACAGGAAGGGCTTTCCCAAGTTCATGGCAGGGCTGGTACCAGACCCTGGCGTTAGCCTTGTGTCCCATCTCCCACCACCTTTCTGTTGGAGGTTCTTGGGAAACGAGTGGCCATCACCTCCTCACCTACCCTTCCCATCCCCACCCACGCTCCTCTGCCTCCTTGCAGTGGGGTCTTCTGCGAGCACCCCCCACCCATGGTCCTGCTACAGACCAGCCCTTGTGACCAGTACGAGTGCCAGAACGCGGCGCAGTGTATCGTGGTGCAGCAGGAGCCCACCTGCCGCTGCCCACCGGGCTTTGCCGGGCCCCGGTGCGAGAAGCTCATCACCGTCAACTTCGTGGGCAAGGACTCCTATGTGGAACTGGCGTCTGCCAAGGTCCGGCCCCAGGCCAACATCTCTCTTCAGGTACGTGCCACCTCACCCTACCCTTGCAAGGGCCGTAATGTGTTATGATTATTCAGAAAACAGCTGGGTACCCCACATGTGAGCAGTCCCGCCCTTTCCCCTCAAAAACTGTTACAGTCATTGCTCAGCTTTGGGGAAGCTGGACCAGGGCTGTCCAGAGACATCTAGAGCAGCCTCATGCACTGACTCCTCCAGAAGATACTTTATCCACTGTTATAAGCCAGGCACAATGGTGGGAAGTAGGGATTCAGTGGTAAACAAGGCACACAAAGCACTTTGGTGGCCCAGCGTGGCAAGGAAAGCAACAGTGAGAACAGGGCTGCTGTGGAAGTAAACAGTAGGGGTGAAAACCTCACTTACTGAAGAATCAGAAAAGAATCAACAAGCTTAGAGCTGAAGGACGAATAGTTTAACAGAGGCTGGGAGACTCTAGCTGAGAAACCATCATGTGCAAAGGCTTTGAGACACAAATAGAAGAACCTTTTGGGAGAATGGAAAACCATTGAGTAGAAAACAAGATTTTTTTTTCTAAATAACGTTTTCAGGTTCCTTGCCTTTGGACCAGAGCATATGCATTGAAAACTGTATTTTTGGACAACCTAAGTGTTTGATGTTCCAGGGGTAGAGGTGGAAGAGAAGGTTTATGATAAAGAACGAGCCCCTGACTATAGGAGAGTTCAGAGGGGGAGCCTCAGAGATACCGCAGCAGGCTACTGCCCATAAGTGGCCCCTGCCACTTGGGGGTGGGTGCGGCAGGGCACCAACTCAGCCTCGTCCCTCCTCTTGGTGATGACCACATTTAACCTGGAGTATATGGGGGAAAAGCTTATTCAATAAACACCTACCTGATAGCCACTGTTCCAGACCCTGGAAGTGCAGAAATCCAGGAAAAAATCAAACTTTCTCCTATGGAGCTTGCAGCCAAGGGAAAGACCCCTCGGAGGAAGGCTGGTGCTGCGCACCAGCAGAAGGAAGGAATTTCTGGTTGTCATCACCCCCTTTAGTCCTCCCTCAGGCACAAGACATTAGGTTCCCACTGGCCAGGGCAGCACCCGGTGTCCCAGATGTCCAGGTTCCTCTTGTACTTACTGCTGCACATCCTGTTCCTTAGGCCAGGCAGGGGCTGGGCAGTGGGAACCCACACACCCAGCAGAGACTCATCCCTGCCCCCCTGCTGGAAGTAGCTTCCAGCGCTGGTGGCTGTCAGCCTGGACAGACCTTAGCATGTCCTGGACAGCTTTCAGAGTATGTTTGTCTGAGCCCCAGCAACTTGGCCTTGCTGAAGCCTGGACACCTGTGTTCCTAAAAGTCTCAGGGTGACCCTCAGGACAGCGCGTGGTTCGTGGTATGCCCTGAACTGCATGGTAGTTGTTGGCCTCCTGCTTCTATTATTGTTATCCATCATGTGGAGAGACTAGGGCCTCCAAAAGGGGCGGGCACTTTGATGGGGCCATTTCACAGCCCAGAGGGTGAAGACAGTAAGAGCTCGGTCCTCCTAATAAGCATAAACCCAGTCACCCTCCATAGCCACAGATTCAGCCAGTCTTCGATTGAAAATATTGGGGAAAAAGAAAAAGAACTGACAGTGTTACTGCACATCAGTACATTTCTTTTTCTCATCATTATCCCCTAAATAACATAGTTTAACAAAATTGCTTATATTTATATAGCATTTATAGTGAGTTAGGTATTACCAGTAATTTAGAGAAAATTTAAAGTATAAGAGAAGATATGCACATTCTATGCATGTTATATGCAGATTTCTGCCACTTTATAAAAGGAAGTTCAGCAACATCAAGAGTTTGGTATCCACAAGGGTCCTGCGCCAGCCCTCTAAAGATACCAAGGAGAACTGCATGTGAACATGGTGGCGCGCAGTAGGCAGTTAATGAGTATTTGTCAATGTCAGTCCATTGCTGAGTCAGCATTTCCTGAAGTAGCCGCCTAGAGCCTGCCTTCTGGGAATTTACAGACTAGATGAGGAGAAAAGGTGCATGTGACTTTAGATCCAGGCTGGGTACAGAGCAGCCACCTGGAAGAAGGTGCTGTGAGAGGGATCCTGGGGGATGAGGCCTTGGATAAGCTCTAATCCACATGCCCTGGCTGCTCTCTCCAGGTGGCTACTGACAAGGACAATGGCATCCTTCTCTATAAGGGAGACAATGATCCCCTGGCACTGGAGCTGTACCAGGGCCACGTGAGGCTCGTCTATGACAGCCTGAGCTCGCCTCCCACCACAGTGTACAGGTAAGGGCCACACCCACGCAGCCACTGTGGAGAAGATGCAGGGTGACTTTGATGTCACACACACACACACACACACACACGATGGCAGGCGGGAGAGAAGAGGCCAGACAGAGTCAGGAGGGGAAGGCAGACCCATGCAGGGTGATGACACCTCATTACCATAAACCAAATGGCCAAATGGCCACTGTGCATGGAGCTAGGTGCTCCAGTGGGGCAAGGCTACTTAATGAAATGCCCTTTTTCAAAATGTCATCCTAATCTTTTAGTAGTTTAAGAAAGAAAATAGGACAATTAGCATGCAACACAAGGGGGAGACATTCAAGAGCATAGAAATTCAAGAGGATATATGACGGCTTACGTGACTTTCACACAGCTCTGAAGGACAGTTTTTCCTAAGCTTCGGTCTTTTCCACAGTTACTTTGTGCACTGGTTGGCTTCTCCTTACTATTAACAAAACTCCTGAGATGATCAACCTGTAGGGAGGAAAGATTGATTTTGGCCCACAGTTGTGGAGGTTTCAGCCCATGGTCGCTTGGCCCCATCGCTTCAGAGGTGTGCAGAGGCTCCATGCCACGGCAGGGAGCACATGATGGGACCACTGCTGGCCTCATGAAAGCAAAGAGAGGCCATGGAAGGGACTAGGGCTCCTCCATGCCTCCCTGCAATGTGCACCTAGGGACCGGAAGACCTCCCACAGGCCCCTTACTCTAAAGGCCCCACCACCTCCCAGTAATGAAACAGGCTTACAACCAAGTCTCCAATATGTAACTGGGGGACACCCAGCATGGAAACTCCAGCACCCTCATTTTTACATTATCTGCATGACAGTTAGTTATACAATGGCTTTACAATCTACCTCAAGCCAAAGTGCTCATTTTTATTTTTTTTTCAGTTGCAAATCAAATTATTAGAAGAGATTCAATAATTAATACACTGCATATTGTTTTCATAGTGCTTATTTTTTGTACAAGGTGCAGACATGATATTCTATTTACAAACACTATTAGAGCGGAGGCCTCCAGTCATTGAATTAAGAGAATGTGGCTGTATATCTATCTTTTTTTAAAGCTGAACTATAGTACACTTTCAATAATTAATACTTTTTACATTGTTATCTTCCTAGTGGTTATCCATAGTACAAGAAGCAGACAGGATATCCTGTCCCAACACTATTAATGCAAATCTTTCTTCTCATAGAATTATGTGAAAGGAGCTGCATATTTATCCTAACTGTTCTGTATATACAAATACAGAATGGTACTTTCTCTGTATCCCCTTTTTTTTGTTTAGTCCTGTCAGAGATGGGTATTCTATTGTCATTCAATTATTATAGGTGCTTGAATTCAGCAAAACAATCCAACACAGTCCAGCAGTCCACAATAGTAGTGGGTTATCTGAAGAAGTTATTGACTACAGCCATTTACAGCTCAGCATATTATTATGGCTTTATTTCATATACCTCATTTTTATACTTTTCTGCTGTATGGTTAAGACGAAGATAAAGTAAAGACTTATATGACAAAAAATGTAACTTTTGTATCTGATGGTGTCAGTCAAGTTCCCTCAGGGTTTATCATGTAACCCTGTACCTCACTCTGTAGATCCTTTGTCAGTGTCAGCCATGTGGATGAGTCACGGCCATTGTTTGACCAGTATGCTCTCTGTGAAAGCCTGAGAGAAAGTTTTCTCTCCATGTGACTCTCCTTAGGCACACTATAGATCATTAATCACATTCCTCTGTGGCTCTATAATCTCCTTGATCAGAAAATTTGGGGCACAACTGAGTTCCATGATGTTACAGTACAGATTCTCTTATGTCCTGAGTCCTTACTGACCTTGAAAGGCTAGGGCCAAAATGTTGGCTGACCTTGCAACCCTTCTATTTCTCCAATTTTTGATCTGCAAACTTAGGTTGTTAACCATCCAGAAGAGAAGCTGATTATTACCTTGCAACATATGCAGTTCAGTTTACCCTAACTATCTGTCTAAATAGCAAATATCTTAGGCATAATGTGGAACAGATATTTTCTATCAAGTATTGATGTATTGAATTTTAAGTTCTTACAGAATATGAAGAAAAGAATTTAAAAAAATGGTACTATACAAAATTACACAGAAATTTAGAAATCTAACCATATACATACAGCCTTGTAGCAGAATAGTCTTGTAACATTTTTTTTTCCTTGTATCTTTTTTTCTTTCATTTATTACCAAAACAAAAAAAAACTTTTACTTGTGAGATGGTATGGTAGTAATTGGTATGTCAAGACAGGAAGTATGTATTTAGCAGACCCGAATGGCAGGTATTCCAAGCGTGACCCTTCTTTACACATTGCTATCTTCAATGCAGTTGCTTGGTTCACAGGTATCAGCGTATATAGATAGTTGGGTTGAGAATCCTACCATTTAACTGCTACTTTCAAAAACCTACTGATATTTCTCAGGATCTCTGCCTTGCCCATCTTGTGTGTACAAATGTATGGCCTTGTCCCTGTCCTGTTTCCCAGCTTTTCTCCTTACACTCTCCTTGTTGTCCAAACGTTAAGTTCTCGCTTTCCTTTGTTGTGTTATACCTTTCTATTTGTATTTCTGCTTTTGATTTCTTGTACTAGCGAGACCATATAATATTTGTACATATGGGTTGGGTTTATTTCACTTATAAGTATATGTTCAATGAGCCAGGCGTGGTGACACAGGCCTGTAATCCCAGCACTTGGGAGGCTGAGGCAGGAGGATTGTTGTGAGTTCGAGACCAGCCTGAGCTACAAAGTGAACTTAAAGCTAGCCTGAACTGCATAGTGAGACCCTGTCTCCAAAAAAAAAAAAAAAAAGAACGAATATATGTTCAAGTGGCATCCATTTAAATATAAATGCTTTAAGTTTATCATTCTTTACAGCTGAGTAATATTCCATTGTATAAAAATACATCTTTTTCAACCATTCCTCATGTGACAGGCATCTTGGTTGTTTCCAAGATTTGGCTATCACAAATTGTGCTGCTATAAACACAGGTACACGTATATCACTATGATATGATCAAACTGCTCATTTTTAAAATTCAGCTTTCTATTACGATCTGACAGATTACACCTATGAGTTCAGTGCGTTAAATATTTTCCTACTTCTTGGTAAGATGCATATGGATTCAGCAACCCTAATCTGAAATCTAAAAGTCTCCAAAATCTGAAACTTTCTGAAAATCAACATGACACTCAAAATTTTTCAGATTTTGAGTATTATGGGATAGGGATACTCAACTGATAAAGTCTATGCAAATATCTCAAAATCTGAAAATACTTCTGGTCCTAAGTATTTCAGATGAGGGATACTCACCTTGCACTAAACAACTATTAAAATAAAAACATGAACATTCAATAATATTTTAAGTAACTACTAAAATTTTGAAGTGTCTATATTACCCCTACAATCATGTAAAAGCAGGAGGATATCTGAACTAGAAGCCAGAGTGCCAAACAGAGGCCACACACTACCTAGCAAGAGCATCTTCACTGGGATTAGTGGAGAGCTGAAGCTTATGACCTTTATAACTGAATCTTACTTCACCTGAAACTTTAATTGAACTCAAGAATATTGCATGCATAGAAGCAGACCGCCCTGAGTGAATACAGGGGGACGTTCCCTCTTGCACACATGCTATCAGCAAGCCCTCTCTTTGTCCTCCAACAAGACCACTTTGAAAACTGTGATTTAGGAAGGGGGATGTGACCCAGTGATAGAGCACTTGCCTAGCATGCATGCGCCCTGCTTTTGATCCCTAGCACCAGAAAAAGAAAAAAAGCAGTGACTCTCAGAGTATGGTCCCTAAAGCAGCAGCACTAGTTTCACCTAGGAACTCAGTAGAAATGCACATTTTCAGATCCTACCCTGGGACTACTGAATGCAAAGCTTGGGGTTAGTCCCAACAGATATGTATTTTAAGGAATCTTTTGATACATGGGTTTCAGTGTACACGTGAAAACAGATGGAAAGGGGCAATTGAAGTGGGATCCTAAGAAAGGGAAGAGATGAACAAGAGAACAAATGAGCCAGCTAGGCTTGGAGTGCAACAAAGACAAGAAAAATGACAAAGGCACTTGCCAGAGCAGATGGCTCAGCACAGAAGGTGAGGTGTGACAGGACTTAGTGACACCTGGATATAGCAAGCACAGGAGGAAGAGCTTACTCAGTGGCCCCTGCACATGTGCTCCTGGAATCCATGGGCCAAATGGAGAGGACGGAGAGCCAAAGAGAGCAGATCAGGTGTAGCCTGACAAGCCGTGTGCCTGACAGGAAGCATCTGCTATCACCCTGACTGGTGTTTGAGTGATGCTGTCTCTTGTCTTCATTGCCTCTAGATATGCTGTGAAAATTTTCAGGAAATGGCTCCAGGGGTGTTGCTGAAGGCTAAGGGAATACATGGCAAACTTGAGTAGTGATACGGATCTGTCAAGGAGAGCGCATGCAAACCAGGCTTTCAGGGGTAGCCAGGCAATGTCCAAAGTTAGGGCCACCCCCAAGCAGTCCAGCCTCCTCCTGCCCTGCTGGTGACTGTGGGGGGCAATGACTTGGTAAAGGATCAGGCTGGTTGTACGAATGCAGAGTCACTGTGCTGAATAATGAGATGAGAGAACAGAACTGCCACCTCCCAACGCTCCCATTGGATGGCCACGAAGTTCAGAAAGTGGCCTGGAAGTCTTCAAACTCTTGGCCCAACCCACGGGCATCATACCTGTCCAGGCAAGGCTAATGTGGATTCTCAGGCCAAGCCTGGTGACTGACCTTTGATGCCCTCTAGCTTGTGATCATAGGGGGCCCAGGCTCCAGAAATACCATGCTAAAAATTGTTTTACTTCCCAATACATTCCTCTGAGCCAATTCTGTTTTTGCCCTAGTACAGATGAATTATCTTTTGTCCAAAATGCTTTAGACTAGAAGTGTTTTTGATTTCATATATTTTCATAACTGGGAATATTTGCAAATGCATACTTGGGGATGAAATACAAATCTGAACATGAAATTGACTTGTGTCTCATATAAATGAATCCGTAGAATCAAAAAGGGAATTTTAAATACTCTTTATATTGTGCCTGTGTTTTGGCTATGACCAATGCATCAGGTCAGGTGTGGAATTTTTTGCTTGTGACATTAGTTTTCAGATTTTTTTCAGACTTTGGATTATTTTGGATCTCATATTTTCAGATTAGAGGGACTCAAACTGTAGTACTCCCTTACACTCATTGATTTGATAAGCAAGTACCTTGCTTTGACCAGGCCTGGGCCATCTATAGGAAACACAGCAAAGAGTCTCTAAAGGAGATAATGCTTGTGCAGAGGACTGCCTTACACTGAGAAGCATTTCCAGTTTAGATCCTGGGGAGGGAGGTACCTTCCTCATCAGAAGTTGCACTGGAAGAGCTTCGTGTTAATGATGGCCACATGCCGAGCTATCAGCAGCTGAGAGGGTCAGGCCGCCATTCTAGAAAGATCCAAAACAAAAACAAAAAAAAAGAGGTCTTCTCCTTACAGAAGTGACCCCCTTGTCACCTCAGCCTTGGGGTGAGAGCCAGAAAGCCAAACCAGAGCCAGGGAGCTGGGAGCCTGAAGACTTCTGCCCACCGAGGATCCCATAGTCAGCCTTGTGGTAAGGTTGAGCAGACCTGCAGGACCGAGGCCCTGGAGCAGCTGCCTCCCAGGGTCCTCCTCCTCCCAATACCTGCTTTTGTTCAGTGATTCAGCCATGGTAATGGCAGGTGGTGAAGACACATCAAGATACTATCATAGCAGGGGTCAGGGACCAGGGAGATGGCTGAGCACACAAGTGCCTGCCTGGCAAGCTCAAGGTCCTGAGTTCAATCCCTGGTACAAAAAAAAGATTCAATCAGGCCCCCAGGGAAATACACAGAAAGGCCCTGGGTCCAGTCCTGCCCTGCCTCATAATGGGATATACTTCTCTAATCTTCAGCAGCAAGGCATGTTAGAAAGTAAATTCACCAGTCTTCAAAGCCATGGGACAGAGGCCTGCATGGACATTAGGGCGCAATGGGACTGGGGCAGTCTGAAGGGCATCCCACATACTGAGGGGCAGCTGGCCTCAGCCCCAACAGAGGCTGGCATGGTACAGATTATCACAAGAAGCTAAAAAATCTGATTTCTGCATGAAATACCCAGCATTTTAAAACAGAAAGCAAGCTCTACCTAGCGCAGTACATGTTCCTGGGGTCTTAATTACCACAACTCCATTCACTGCCAAGGTCCTTGTCTCACTTGAGCTTGAACACAGAGCTCAGGCACGCAGCACCAGTCCTCCTTGAGGGATAAGAAGTCTGATAGTCAGAGAACGCCACTAAGTGCAGTCAGGATTTAAAACCAGATCAGTTTCTACCAAAATGAGCTCTGCCAGCTCCCCGACCCTACCCCGGGCACCACCTCATTGCTGGCTACGAGGCTAGAAGAGAGAACACTAGGGTGAAGAGGCCAGCTGCCACCCAACCAAATTGCAGGCACTTTTTGTTCTTATGGGGCCTTGCTGCCATCTATTGGTCACACTTGGCATCCAGGTGAGAACCACCAGCGCCGGAGGAATGGCCACCCTCATAACCCCTTTTTGTGAACAGAGCCATCGGGCCCTGAGACAGGACCATCTCCTCTGTAAGACGGCACTGGGCACTTGAAATCTCTTGCTTCCAAGTAGCAAAAGAGCTGCACCCCCCACCTGGGGCTGTTCAGGTTAAATGAGAGAGGCCAGGTGCCCTCAGAGCTTCTGCCTAGGGCTCTTGGCCCTCAGTGCACATTTATCCACCATGCCTATTAAAAGCAAAAGAGAAGCTAATGGCCGCTGACCAGAGCATGTGGTCGTGCGAGTCCCAGGCTGCAGCCACCCGGAACAGCTCTTCCACCCCCACACCATCTCCCTCCCCCTTCCAGCTGCCTCAGTCTGAGCCAGTGGATAATCAGAAACACTCTCAGATCCTCCTGCTGTCCCCTACGATGCCCACAAGTCTCCCCAGGAGACAAATTTCTGGAGTTTGGCACTATTTCTTGTAATACAAACAAAAGCTTTCCACTTATTTCTCTTGATATACTGGTAGTGTCATTCTTCCCATTGGTATTTTACTTCAAAGTCCAAGACATTTTTTCAAGTAGAAATGGAACCATCCTAACCTGGGGATGGTGGTAACTGTCAGCACAGCACAGCCCAAACCTCCAGGGACCCACCATGTGAAAAGCACTGGCTTTAGGCGCCATTTCAGGAGACTCTGGTTAAGATAAACCAAGAACAAGGCGAACCATGAGCCTACGACTGGCGCCGATGAGGGGATGCAGGATTGAATATGAAGCCCTTCTTACTTTGAGCCTCCAGCCCATCACTTCTAAGCACTCTGTCTTTGGTCACTCTCTTTATGGTCCTTCCCATGGGAACATGGGCCTCCCAAGAGCACAGGCCTCAGAGATGGTAACGAGCTGGTGGAAATGTGCAGAAACGCCTCAAAGCCCGAGCACCTATCAGCTTGAGGAATCAGGAGACAGGCGGTACTGTGCTCCACCAACTTACTGTACTGGCCCAGCATGAAGGGCTGTCTCCTGGCCAGCTGCCCTCAGAGGCCATGGGCTGGCCAGGAAACTCAGGGGCAGAGAACAGAGCCAGTGGCTAGAAGGGCTCTGGTGTGTGCGCTCACTGTATCCATGTGCATGTAGAATGGAAACTGCTGCCCCTCCTCCCTAGCCCTTGATGCTGGGAGTGCCCAAACCACCCGGACCTGCAGCTACCCCCACAGATCCCTTCATGGCTGGTGTTTATTACACCTATCTGGGCTGGGGTGCTGGATCCCCAAATTCCATGTTTTGAAGGCTTGGATGCCCCCTGTGTTGCTCCTGAGAGGTAATGGAACTTCCAGGAGGTAAAGCCTAAAGAGGAAATTGGGCCACTAGGGCAGGCCTTGAAGGGCATACTGGACACTGGCCCCTTCTCTCTTGTGTTTTGCTTCCTGGCTGCCATAAGGGGAAAAGGCCTCTGCCACTCACTCCCACAGGAAGGACTGTGCCCCTCCAGACCCAAACAATGGGGCCAGATGACCATGGGCTAAAATCTCAAAACATGGGCTGGGGACATAGCTCAGCGCCATAAGCACCTGCCTGGCAAGTGCAGGGCCCAGGTTCAATTCCCCATACCACATGCCATGCTGGCCACTTTTAAAACTGGATGTGGTGGCACACGCCTATAATCCCAGCCCTGGGGAAGTTGAGATAGGAGGGTCACTATGAGTCTAAGCTGTGTAATGAGACGCTGTACCAAATAAATAAAACACTTAATTAAATATAATCTCAAAACTGTAAGCCAAAACCTGTCTTCCTCTGTTTGTTTTTAATTTTAGTTTTGCAACAAATCCTATTTCTTCCATATACTAGTTGGGCAATGTCAGACAAGGCACTTGTCCTCTCTGGGCATCAGTGTCTACCTGTGAAATGGGATCTAGAGATCTCCCAATCCGTAGAGTTATGACGTTCAAATAGTGTGACCCACTGAGCATCCTGCCTGGCCCATCATGCACTCTGGGAGCAGCTGCTGGGACCAGTAGAGACCCCAGGAGGAGGAGACGTTCAACCCTTTGGTCTGCATTTATTAGCTATGAAGTCTTGGGTAAACCATGTAATTTCCCAGGTTTCCATCTCCTCACTTCTGTAATGGGAACAACAAACTTACTTGGCAGGGGTATTATAAGGCGTTATTTCCCCAAATGTGGTACAACGTGACATTGGCAGCCCATGGGATGAATTCAAGTGGGAGCAAGGCAAAGTACTGGTACTTCACTTAGAGAATTTACTTCCTGTGCAGTAGGAAAAAAAGACACACCAGAACGATTTTTTCTTGACCAGTATCTCTAGAGCAATGCTAACCTTATACATTTGCTGCTAGAGGACAATTGAACAGGAAATGCATTCAGCAAAGCATTCCAAGGGGTACCCAGGTAGAGCCACAATTAAGAAGGTGGCTTCTTAAATAGAAGGGTAGACTACCCAGCATTATTAAATAGAAGGGTAGATTACCCAGTGTTACTAAATGACAAAACAATGCAAATACAGACTGATTACTAAGTGCAGTACTCGAGTCTACAGGATTTTGCAATAGGAAAAAAAATACTACAAAGGACATTATTGAGTCCACTGAAAATTTGAACAGAAGATAAAGAATGGTATCAATGTTAAATTTACCTGAGTTGTCAGCTCTGCTGTAGTTATTGGAGAGAATATCCCCATCTTTGTAAAATGCATGGGGAGCTATCCAGGGGTGAAGGACCACAGTGAATGTATCTTTAAGTGGGTCAGGAAATTTGGGGGGATAAATAAAATAAAGCAAATGTGGATAATAGGAGAAAGTGGGTCATATTTTCTGTACTACATCTTTGCAATTTTTTAACTTTGAAGTTGTTTTCAAATAAGAAGCAAAGAGCTGGCCAGATAGCTCAGCGGATTAAAGCACCTGCTTAGGCAGACACAGGGACCAGGGTTCGATCCCCAGCCTGCACTGCAGACCCCGCCCCCAACCTCCAGGGCACACTGAGATAGTGACTGAGACTGGACATGGTGGTATAAGCCTGTACTCCCAGAGCTTGGGAAGCTAAAAACCAGAAGGATCACTAGGAGTCCAATCTGTGTAGTGAGACCCTATAGACCCTTTACTAAATACATTTTTAAAAAATAATAAAAGCGAGGTTTGAGGGTACATGCCTATAATCCAAGAATAGGATTGCCTCCAAGTCAAAGCCAGCCCGAACTACATAGCAAGACTCAAAAACAACAGGGGAAAAAAACAGGAAAATAAAATGCAAGTGCTGCTGGGCAAATCAACAGCACAGCACCTGGCCCCAGAAGGCACTCAGGAATACTAATGGCAGTTTCCTTTCTCTCTTCCCTAGTGTGGAGACAGTAAATGATGGGCAATTCCACAGCGTGGAGCTGGTGATGCTAAACCAGACCTTGAACCTGGTGGTGGACAAAGGAGCACCAAAGAGCCTCGGGAAGCTCCAGAAGCAGCCGGCAGTAGGCGTCAACAGTCCACTGTACCTTGGAGGTAACACTCCCCTCAGTCCCCTCCTCAGCACCTGCACCCAGACCTACACCATGGGCTCCCTGCTCTCAGCTCAGCACCCCTGGCCAAAGCCAATCAGGAAAGATCTCTTAGAGGAAGTAATGCAAACCTGATTCCTCAGGGGTGAACAGACATTAGGCAGCCCGTGGAAATAAGTGTACTTTGAACATAGGCTTAGAAAGGAAACAGCAGGACTCTGGAAACTCCAAGGTGTGCAGAGAGGTGGTGAGGAAGGGGATAAGGTGAAGAAGGGCTAGGAGGGTGAGAAGAGAAGCAGGAGACTGAAGCAGGTCTAGGCTCCAGACTGCAGGTTTCAGGGAACCTCCCTCTGCTCTCCCCCTCCTTGGCCACCACAAGAGTTAGTTGATAGAGAAGCTCAAGTTTAAGTGAAGGTTATAAAAAAGAATGAGAAGAAAAACCCGAGTTGCTGCCAATCTAGCATAGCCTGGGACAGAATGGGTCTCAAAGGAAAGTGTGCAGGGAAAGCCACCAGAGCAGTTTGTTCAGCACAGATGTCAGGGCTGACCCCAAGAGATGCCCTCTAAGGGGCTTGCATAAAAGTCCACAGATCTCACGGCCAGGTCAACCACTGCCTAGATGCAGGGAGCCAGGAAATGCACCTGGCCCAGGACCATCCCAAAAGGAACACAGCTTCTCCCCAGAGCAGGCTGCTGCTCCCTCACCCAAAACTGCCCCAGGGACAGCCAGAGCAACTCTGAGTCCTTGGCTTCCAGCCTGCACACTGGCCCCAGGCTCCGTGTACGAGGTAGGCAGCTAGCAATACAAAGCGGAGAGAAAACACAAGTCAGGCTCAACTGGAAGGCAAATCAGGGGCTGACCTGATAGCTGAGCAGAGTAAAGTGCCTGCTTAGGCAGAGCGCAGTGGCGGGGATTCCATCCTGTGCATGCAGCGCTGGCCCACCTGCAGGGCCCGCTCAGACAGTGACTGAGACTGGGCATGGTGGTGCCTGCCTGTAATCCCAGCACTTGGGAGGCTGAAAACAGGAGAATCACTATGAGTCCGATCTATGCAGGGAGACCCTGTAGACCTTGTAGATCCTGTCCTAAATATAGAAAAAAAAGGAAAGCAAATCAGGTCCCTCAATAGTCTCAATGACTGTGAAAAGAGGGGTACACAGCACAGAGCGCAACAGTCTGAAACCTTGAACTCCAAAGTTCTGCTAATAAAGATCGTTCTCCATATCACATCTTCTCTCTAAAACTTCAGTTTGTTTTTCCTGGGAAAAGACTGAAATATGGGCTGCCCAGGCCAGGGAGAAGAGAATTTTGTGTAAGATGCATCCCAGCCCTGGAAGGGGTACTGGTTATCACTGAGCCTGTGGGACCATTTTTTTCTAGGGAAGTATAAACTATACATCTTTATGAGAAATTTTCTCTATTTAAATATTAGCAACAAATTTAAATTTTTAAGTAGCCCTGTTACAGGACCAAGGATGCCTGTCCCTGTGTGAATGAGGTCCAGATTTAGGGCCTTGATGTGAACACCAGAGGTCCCAGGCTCTACACCAAGGAGAGCAAGTCCTCCCCGAGGACTGCTGGGTTCAGGTGTGGCAAGCTGGGCAGGCAGGGAGGACTTTCAGGCTGCCTGGCCTCTCCCACAGGCATTCCCACCTCCACCGGCCTCTCGGCCCTGCGCCAGGGTGCCGACCGGCCGCTGGGCGGATTCCACGGCTGCATCCATGAAGTGCGCATCAACAACGAGCTGCAGGACTTCAAGGCCCTCCCGCCACAGTCCCTGGGGGTCTCTCCAGGCTGCAAGTCCTGCACAGTGTGCAAGCATGGCCTGTGCCGCGCAGTGGAGAAGGACAGCGTGGTGTGTGAGTGCCACCCGGGCTGGACAGGCCCGCTGTGCGACCAGGAAGCCCGGGACCCGTGCTCCAGCCACAGGTCAGTGTCCCGTAAGACCCAGACTCCCTGTGTCTCTGCCGTCACCTGAGAAGGGGGCACCAATGGAGACAGAGGAATTGGGATGATACTGAGGAAATGCTTTAATATCTGAGAGCAGCCAAATAGCTCAGCAGATTAAAGCACCTGCAAGCAGGTACAGGGGCCGGGGATTCGATCCTCCAGCCTGCTGCGCTGGCTCTGCCCCCGAGCGTGCTGAGTCCGCAACTAAGACTGGGTGTAGTGATGCGAGCCTGTAATCCCAGCACTTGGGAGGCTGAAAACAAGAGGATCACTAGGAGTCAGATCTAGTAATGTGATCCTGTAGACCCTGCTCTAAATTCAAAAAAAAAATATATATATATATATATAATTTTTTTTTCTTTGACAGGCTGAGCTTGTAAGTCTGAGCAGCTACTGAGCAGCTAGCTGGTCCGACAACAAACTCGTCTTTGTTGTGTGGCCTTAGAACCTGTGCAGAGCTGCCACAAGCCTCCAAGCCATCTCTGTGTAACAAAAGAAAGGGGTCACTTTGGGAAGATAGTTCCCACATGCATTCAGCGTGACGAGCAGAACTAAGGCGAATCTTGGTGTCGAGTGAGGTGGCTGCGAACGCATGCGCAGCTGAGACGTGTCTACAGGGTTACTTCTTGTTCAACAAACACAGGGTGAGGGCCCACTGTGTGCCGGGCCTCATGCTGAATATGAGAGAGGCAGTATTCCTAATGTTAAGAAATCTAAATTGACCAGAAATAACACGAGGGCCAAAACTAGTTATTTGGTTGGCTGAACAAGCTGGAAAATAATGCTTTGGATCAGGAAGGAAGGAGACCTATAAATGGCTGGAGCCTCCTGTTGCTTTTGAGTATGTATGATTCTAGAATTAATATGAATCTATCTCTGAATGTCATCCCAGTAGGGATGTTTTCAGATTTTGGAATTCCTGCATATACATAATGAGATATCTTGGGCAAAGAACCAAAAATCTAAACATGAAATTCATTTATGTTTCCTATCCAGCTCATACACACAACCTGAAGGTAATCTGATGCAAATTTTTTAGAGCATCTCCATTTTGACTACAACACATTACATGAGGTCAGGTGTGGAATATTGCACTGATATCATTGTATTTGGTGCTCAAAAGGTTTTGAATAGTGAAACAATTTAAATAGTGGAGCAGTTGGAGTTCGGGTTTTAGATGAGAAATGTTCACCCTGCAGCAATAGGAGTAATAGCCTTATTATCTATCCATTAAAATGGCCAAGCCATTAAAATATTTATAGGAAGTTATAGCCTTCCAAGCAGGAACTTGTCCTTGGATACCTGAGTGCTGGTTTGTGTGTGTGTAAAAATTAGCTTCTGTTCTGGTTGGAAATGGACACCGAGTGAGGCTTACTAGCTTCCAGCTGGTTGGCCGCTGGCTGAGAAGGACACGACACGGAATGGAGGCCCCTTGGATTGCAGCCAGAGGGCCTGCAACCCCGAGTTGCTTGGCGGAGCCTGGTTCCTAGCTGGGGGGGTGGGGGGGAGAACATCTCTAGTGGCACTAACTCTGGTCTAGTTCCTTCTTTCTCCTCCTCTCTGCCCCCAGCTGCAACCATGGAAAGTGTGTGGCAAGCGGGAGCTCATATGTGTGCAGGTGTGCTGAGGGCTACGGAGGGGCCTTGTGTGACCACAAGAATGACTCTGCCAATGCGTGCTCAGCCTTCAAGTGCCACCATGGGCAGTGCCACATCTCAGCTCGAGGGGAGCCCTCCTGCCTGTGCCAGCCTGGCTTCAGTGGGGAGCACTGTGAGCAAGGTGAGTCTAGTGTGCTTGTGGGAATGAGGGCCTGAGAATCAGCAGAGTTGTACTCTCATAATCAGAACGCCCAGGCTTCAGCGCTGACTGTGCCACTTAGATGATATGTGGCCTTGGATCTGTCATTTTCTCAATTCCCTCATCTTGAAAATGGTGCCAAAGTATACCTTTTTCTATCAGATATCTACTATTGAAATAATGAGCTAGCCCTGAAACATGGCACCTCAAACCACAGTAATTTCTTTCATGTGATATGATACGGGTGAGTCAAATTTAAAGACAGTTTAGTTGAAGTCTCTCAAGAATGGACCTAACAAAGTGAAGGCTGCAGTTTTGTAGACTCTAACCTGTGGCAAGGGCTGCTTCCAACATGGAGCATTCCCACCGTGGCAGTTGCTGGCGGGAGGCCTGCATCTCCCCTGTGTATCTCCACCTGGGTCACTTGGAAGTCCTCAAGACACAGAAGCCAGCTTCCCTCAGAGGAGAGCACAAAGGAAGCTGCAAGGTCTCATGTGATCTGACCACAGGAAGAACTTGGCTGTCATTCCTGTGCCACATGGGCTACATGGATCAGGTACTTTCACTGAGGAAGGGACCACAGCGGGGACCTGGATAGCAGGTAGCTGTCCTGCATAGCCACTTTAGAGCCTGACTACCATGTTGGCTTATAGGGTTGTTAGGAGGAGTTTCAGTGCTTGAAAGCACAGCCCCTGCTAGAGTGTGTCATGATCTGGCACAGTGCCTCTTGATCCTTCACATACAGAAGACAATGCAGTACTGCGGTGCCAGCTGCTGAAGTGTAGGAACAATGGGACACCTGCCACCTTGACACCTGAACCTAAAAGACACCTGCCCAGCAGGAGGTCGACCTGATCTGTAGCACCTGCTGCACATGGGTGCTCAACTAGAAAACCAGCCCCGTGCTCACGACAACCACCACAGATTTCCTTGTGTAGCACACTGAAGCACTCAGAGGCATCACCGACGTGAACTATCACAGAAGAACTGGGAGACTACATTAGTGCAGCCAGCTGGACCCAAAGCCAATGCACCCTCCCCAGATGACACCCTTGAGCCCACATGCAGGAGGAAGTCTTCACAAAAATTACTCCACAAAATGGGAAGACAGCTACTCTACCAGACACAGATATCAACATAGGAATGCAAGAAATGTGAAAATGAAGAAAACAGGATGCCAAATGAGCACAAGAACTCTCCAATAACATCATGGAGAAAATGTGTGAGGAATGTGAGATAAGGATTGTAAAGAAGCTTGGTGAAAGCTGGGCATGGTGGCGCATGCTTGTAATCCCAGCACTCGGGAGGCTGAGGCAGGAGGATTGTTGTGAGTTCGAGACCAGCCTGAGCTACAAAGTGAGGTTAAGGCCAGCCTGAACTGCATAGTGAGACCCTGTCTCAAAAAGACAAAGAAAAAAAAAGCTTGGTGAGGTACAAGAGAGAACAGACAGATAATTCAATGAAAATAAAGAGGCAGTTTATGATCTGAGAGATCTGATAAATCCATACAAATGAAGAAAGAGCCTGGAGCTGAACAATTACATAAATGAAATAAAAAATGTAGAATTTCAACAAGCAGAAGAAAAAACTTTCTAAATTTGAAGAAGTTCTTTGAAACAGTCTAATCATAGGGACACAAAGAAAAAAGAATAAATCAAAAGGTACTGAAGTAAATTGATATCATCAAGGGAGAAATTATCACATTACAGAATTCCAAGAGGAAGAAAAGAAAGAGAAGAACACAGAACACTTATTTAATGAAATAATAGCTGAAAAATACCCAAATCTTAGAGGAAAGATGAATGCCAAGATTCAAGAAGTTCACTAAATAGATCCACTCCGAAGTGATCCTCTTCAAGGTATATTTATGATCAAATTGTTAAAGGCCAAAGGCAAGATGAAAATTCTACAAGCAGTAAAAGAAGTGTGCCAATCCTATGGAGACTTAGCTCAGCAGACTTAAGTGCCTGCTTAGGCAAGTGTAGAGACTAGGATTCGATCCCTGACACCACATGCCAGACTGGCCCTGTCCCTGCTGAGCCCACCACCAAGGCTGGACGTGGTGGCACATAACCGTAATCCCAGTGCTGGGGAGGCTGAAACAGGATGATCACTATGAGTCCAAGCTGTGTAGTGAGACCCATACCGACCCGTACATAAAAAAAAAAGAAATGCACCAAAATAACATGAAATATTTCCCCTTAGACTATCAACAGATTTCCCAGCAGAAACTGGAGTAGTAGACATAGCGCAGTAGAATAAGTGCTTATTCTACAAGGTCCTGAGTTCAATCCCTGGCACCACAAAAAAAAAGAACACTGTATCCTACAATGCCATCATTCATTCAGGGTTTTTTTTGTTGTTGTTGTTGTTTTTGTTTTGTTTTGTTTTTGCGGAACCAGGGATTGAACTCAGGCCTTTGCCCTTGCCAGGGAAGTGCTTATTCCAATGAGCCATCTCCCCAGCCCCTAATGCCATCATTCAGAAATAAAGAACTGAAGAACCACCAGGCATGGTAGCAGACACCTATTATCCCAGCATTCAAGAGGCAGAGACAGGAGAATCATTGCAAGTGGAGACCAGCCTAGGATTACAAATTGACCTTAAGTTCAGCCTGAAGTGAATAACGAGACTCTGTCTCAAAAAATGAAGGAGAAAGAGAAGAAATAATAATTGTCTCTCTCCGACAAGCAAAAAGTGAAAAGAGTAGTTGCTTAGTGTGTTTAAGTTTCTGGGTTTAATATTCAGCACTACAAAAATAAAAGACACAAAGTAACTAAAAAGATATATAAAAAAGAATCAAACTCTATGTTGCCTATGGGAGGCTTACTTCGTTTATAAGGGGATGTAAGAACTGAAAGTGAAAGGATGGAAACAGTCCATGCAAATGAAAACCACAGTGATGAGAGTAGATGTAGTAGATGACATAGACTTTAAATAAAAAACTGAGGGCCAGGTGCAACGGTGCATGCCTGGAATCTCAGCACTTGGGGGGCCAAGGCAGGGGGACCACGGAGCTTGAGGCAAGCTTTCACTGGCCTCGGCTTTCACAGTGAGGCCATGTCTCAAAACAAATATGAGTCAAAAATTGTAAGAAATAAGGCTATTAGGGCTAGGGAGATGGTTCAGTGGAATAAGCGCTTTCCTGGCAAGCACAGGGCCTGAGTTCAATTCCCAGTTCCGCCAAAAAAAAAAAAAAAAAAAAAAAAGACTTATATGATGTGAAAGAGGCCAATTCAACTAGACAATGTAACATCTGAAAAAAAAATATATATATACACACACACATGTGAATACGTAAAGAATCTATTACTAGATCTAACTGGAGACTACAATAAAATCATAGCAGGGAACATCACCCCACGCTCACGAATGGGCAGAAAATCAACAAAAGACTGGAATGAAATAAAATTATAGATCAAATGGATCTAATAGATATTTCTAGACTATGTCATGTAATAACTAAAGAGTACACATTCTTTCAATCAGCATATGGAACACTTTCTAGAATAGAGCATACATAGGTCAAGCCACAAAACAAGTCTTAAATTTAAGAAAACAGAAGTCATGTCACGTATCTTTTTAAGCCACAATAGTACAAAACTAAAATAGCTGTATGTCTCAGTTGCTTTTCTCTTGCTGGGACAAAACACCCGACACCCAAAATTAAGGAAGGAAAGTTCTATTAGCTCACAGTCTGTGGAGGTTTCAGTCCATACTCAGCTGGCTCAAGGCAGAGGGGCACATGGCAGAGGGCAGCAGTTCATGGCACCGGAAAACAAGACACCAAGAGCAAATGGGAGGAGTAGCAGCACCAGGCACAACAGAGGGCAAGTCTGTCGCCCTTAAGTTGCGCTCAAGCTGCCCACCCCAGGCCAGCGGTGGCACTCCCGCCCGTAGTCCCAGCGCTGGACCATGAATCAATCGCAAACTCCAG
Source organism: Ctenomys sociabilis (assembly GCA_004027165.1). Lineage (NCBI taxonomy): Eukaryota > Metazoa > Chordata > Mammalia > Rodentia > Ctenomyidae > Ctenomys > Ctenomys sociabilis. The sequence goes on along the minus strand of PVKA01021613.1, from coordinate 1,489 downwards.
AAGTCACCCCATGACTGAATGAGGCCTTGGAGGGGCATTTAGACACAAACCATGACACTGTATTGACTTTGAAATTTTACAAATACATGGATATAAAACAAGATGCTTCTGCATGACCAGTGAGTGGGTCAATGAAGAAATTAAAACTCAAATTTTAAATGCCTTAAAGAAACCGGCCAATAAGAGAGGATATGGGGATAAAGGAACCCTTCTTAACTGTTGGTGAGAGTATAAAGTGGCACAGCCACTATGGAAGTCAGTGGTTCAGTTTGACCCAACCATTCCCCTCCGAGGTAATTTCCTACAGAAGTTAACTGTATCATGCCAGAGGTATACGATAGAAGTGTTTATAGCACCACAGTCCATAATAGCTAAAACTTGGAAACAGCCATATGCCCATGAACAGGTGAACGGATGAAGAAAATGTGGTGTTTATATACAATGAAGCTCCAGCTTCAGTCACTTTTAGGTTAGTGGATATACTTTGAGACCATCATTTTGAGTGAAGTAAACCACATACGTGGGTTTAAATGGTGCATTATTTCTTTTGTGTGAGAAACCCCAGGGGTAAATAAGAAGGAAAATAGTGGATAAATATGGGGATGTAAGAAGAGCATGTTCAACTGGGAAAGGGAATAAGGTAGAAGGGAAAAGGTTTAAAAAAAAAAAAAAGAAGAAGAAGAATGAAAAGAAGTGGGGTGTGGTGGTGTAATCCCGGCACTCAGGAAGCTAAGGCAAAAGGATTGCTTCAAGTTTGAGACCAGCCTAGGCTATGTAGTGAGTTCAAGGCCAGCCTAAACAACATGGGGGAGGGGGGCAGGGACGGGGAAGGGAAGAGAAGGTAAGGAAGGGGAAAAAATAGAAACAAAGCCATTTTATAAATGAGAAGGAAACTTGAAGGGACAGGAAGAGAATAGGGAAAAAGGAATTAAGATATATTATGTACAGATACAAATCCCTATGATGAATGTGATCATTATGTATGGTAAATACATTAAAATAAAATGTCTTAAGACAAATGAAAATCAGGACACATCGTACAAGATTCATGGAGTACAGGAAAAGCTGCCCTAAGAGGGAAGTTTCTAGCAAAAACAATCTATGTGATAAAAAGAAAAATGATCTCAAATAACTTGAAATTGTATGTCAAGGAATTAGAAAAAGTAGAACATGTAAAACTGAAAATTAGAAGAAATAACTTTAAAATGGTAAAAAATGTCAACAAAACTAAGAGTCAGTTCTTTGAAAAGTTCAATGTAATTGAAAGGCTTTTAAACAAGACTAGTCAGACACACATGTGTAAATATCGTATAGTCTCCCTAGTATAAGAAGCGAAAAACAGAAATACAAATGGAAACGTACAACAACAACTAAAAACAATTGAGTCAGATAAGGCAAAGTGAATGGCATAGGCTGCAGGATACTAATCAGCTTTTCTTCTGGATGGTTAACAACCTAAGTTCACAGATCAAAATTGGAGAAATAGAAG